>JABUQX010108879.1:0-2500 GCA_015478945.1 Trachelipus rathkii | reverse complement strand
TTAATTCTCATCTCAGGTGTCCTATGCCTTTGCCTGTGATACATTTGATCAGGTGCATGGCCCCTGAGTAATTCTATGAACTTTATGAAGGCGGCGGGGTGGCGCCCGGTAGGTCATCTGCATTCCTTCTCCGATGCTCCGTGAGGCAGTGTCCAAGGGGCTTGCCGGTGGCGGTATCCCGGGTGGCCCCGGTCGCTTCAAGGGTGTACTCTCTATGTCTCAAAACTCAAGCACTTCCCTCAGTGAGGAAGCTCAACATGTGGCCGAAGGCCGTATTCCGGGGAGTAAAGGGAGGGGAAGCCGCTCTGAGTCCTATCTAAACTTAGTCGCCCTATAGCCCCTCACTGCTGATATTCTATCTAAGAGATCTTTGAAAAACCCTTCTCAACTCTCACTTCTTAGACCATCTGGAAACTCATTCCGATCGCCAGTTACGGCTTTCGGCTGCTCGAGTTCTACTGGGCAATATACTTTCTATCTAAACGATTATGGTTTTTCGGCTCTTAGAACTACGGGAGACTGCGTGGTTGCGCTGATATACCCCAAGCATTTGACAGAGTATGCACATGTCACTTGCTCTCCTAGCTTCTCATCCTTTGGCGTTTCCTCTTCTCTTGGCTTTACTTATGTTTATCTTCTTTCAATTTTGCTCAATATGGATGTTTGTTGATGGGCGACTTCATCTTTTTCTGTCAATAGTGGTGTTCCTCAGAGTTCTGTCTTATCTTATCTTTACTTTATTCCTACTTTCCATTAATGATCTTCTCACCTGCACCTCTAACTCTATTCACTCTTATTGGCCATGACTCGAACCCTCATCTTCAACCTCATATTCAATTGCGTCTCTACTCTAAATTTACTTCTAGGAATTTGGCCTCTCGTCTCTATCTTTTCCGCCTTCTATGTGGTCGCGGATTCTGTAACTTAACTAGATTATTGCCGGATGTGGTGTCGTGCACCTTGTGAAATTCAATTCCTTTAAAACCCAACTTCTGCTATTAATATTTTTACTCTTACTTCTCAATTTAACACTCTTCTATACGTTCCTATCTCTTATTTGACGGTTCTGTGGGTTTCGTCCTGGTGGTACATTATTATTTTTATACATCCTTTGGTGTTGCTTAACATAAACTTAAAAAATGTACTTGGTTAAAACCTCGCGTCACAACGGTTGCTAGGGGCGGCCTCAAAGAAACTGCAGTTCTGTTTAGACTGCGAGTTTTTTTCCTCTTCTCAGCGTTACTCCATTTATACAAGGGCCTCATCCGTCTCCACTGTATGACGTACTGCTTCATTATCTGGGGGGGCTCGCGTTCTCACCTGTTTTTGTAAAGGGCTCGAGTCAAAAGGCCAAAAGGCTATATAAACTGTTCATGATACATTATATACTTACAGTTCACTTGACACTCTAACTTTGGCGACGTGATGTATGATGCTTTCCTTCTTTTCATAGTAGGTACCGCAGCGGCAGAGTGCTGAGGGAACTTAATCACTCGAGATACCACCCAAACCTTTATTATTCTCCTTCTCCTATAGCAAGAAAGGGTTGCAATGTATCTGCCGCAAATTTTGTGTATGGACATAGTAACTCCAGGGCTAGTATCTTGCTGGTATTCTTTCTTTCCCACGCACCTCTTTCTGGCTGGATTCGTGCGGCGTCCTTCTTCTGTATTTCCTGTCTGAATTTAATCTCTTTCACTCTAAACACCTGAGCCGTCTGATGTTCATCTGCGTAATTTACGCTAGTTAGTGAACTTTTGAGGCGTACATTATACCCTCCTCCTTTTGGTAATATGCGCCTCTGCCCATTTGTTGAATTTTGGTGGACAACTGTTAAAAATATAAATCCTTGGTAGGCACTAATATGTGGCAAATGAAGCTGAATCTTCGGCTACTCACCTAGTCTTCAAAACATTCAGTTCAGAGTAAGAAAATAATCCCCAGAAAATGGCGACTAAATAACGGGGGAAACTCTTCAACATACACCTTCAGAATAAAGGGGCTTACTATATTGTGCATTACCACCACAAATTTTGACCTTTTCAAACCTTAAATTTATACCTTTAGGAATCTAGTACCACTTACACAATATCTACCATTATCTGTCGTGACCACAAGGTCACTCATCACATTTCATACCCACACCAGCTCATTTTCGCCGTTGCCTTTCATCCTTGTTCAGTCGACCAGCGGAGCAAATCAAATTTACCCGTCTCTAAATCAATCCATTCACCCCCTTTTTATCTCCTCTTCTCCTTCTCAATCTATTTATTTCCCTCTCCATTTCATGCTACCCTCCCGATTCTATACTATTTTCGCCAAATAATTAGATGCCGTTTACGTGCGATCACGATCCTACTCCGATGGCAAGCATTTAGTCTATTCCTGGCCATAACGATAAGTTGGAGTGGGCAGCCAGCCTAACTTACCACCGTCCCTTAGTCCCTTCCTTAGCGACACACAGGAGCTATACGAGTGTCCCCCCCGGCAAGAGGTTTTT
>JABUQX010108878.1:37500-41805 GCA_015478945.1 Trachelipus rathkii | reverse complement strand
TCGACAGGGCTTTCGTTCTTGTTGGCAAGAGTGCTGGACGAGTGATCGGTGGGGAGGGAAACTCAGAAACATAAAGCCGAACATTGGTGAGTAGTCTTCCTCCCACAGACGAAAGCGCTTACATGAGGTGATACTTGCACGCCTCCGTATTGGCCACTAATATCACTCTCAGTCACTATATGTCACGAGACCCTCCCATTTGCAAATTCTTTGCTGTCGCCACACCCCGCAATCTGTTCATCATATCTTCATTGATTGTTCCATCTGGACCTTCTCTGTCGTTATTTTCCTACTTTACGTCCATAACACCTTCTAAAAGATTATCCTTATATATCTTATCTGAATCTTCTCCCACTTTAGCAGTAACACTATTTTTCTTGTATCTTCAAGAAGTGGAATATTCTTTATAGTATTTGATTTTTGTTATGTAATCTTAAGACTATTAACAAAACAAGGATAAAATTATATTTAGTTTTTATTTATTTTGACTGACTGAATATTCATTTCACCACTCAAATCTTCCTTTGACATTTGAAACATATATATGACAGGGGCCCTCCCATGGTGCTGATTTTTCGTGCCCAGTGTGGCCGCTTCATTGTGAGCCGTGGTGGGTCCTGTACGTTGACCTCAAAAAAAAAAATTATATATATATATATATATATATATATATATATATATATATATATATATATATATATATATATATATATATATATATATATATATATATATATATATATATATATATATATGAAAGTTTTATATATTTCGTTCGCTGGTATATGTGTTTTTACGCGCTATATTCTTTGTAAATCTGTTCACAATCGGTTTTAAATAATATAAACGCTCCTACCGTCCAAATTTTAACATTTAATTAAAATAGTAATTACGTGATCAGCAGACTTTTAATCTAAAGTAACTCAACTATATATGCCTTAAACTTAACATCATGAGCTGATTTACCATATGCAACCCATGTCTTTGACTTTTCTCCGGCGGGTCTTCACATACATGCTTTTGTATTTAAATATCATTACTATAATTTTAAACAATATATATTATTGTCCCCACTGCAATTAATTGATTGACCATCAAAATATATCTTCAGTAACTATATAAATATACAATTCTACGATAAAGTAGTAACCTAATTTTATATATATATGCTGTATATATATATATAGTAGTTATATATATATATATATATATATATATATATATATATATATATATATATATATATATATATATATATATATATATATATATATATATATACATATACACTAACCTTCCTTTTAAAATATTTGTGACATCCATAGCTAGGGTCAACAAGGCAAGGTGGCTGTTTATTCGAGTCTCTTTCTTCATCTGCGATTCTTTTGGGATTAAAGAAAAATTGCATGAAAAAGGCATATAAAGGAAGAACGATGGCAAGAACCAAAGAAATACACCAAAAGGTCACATGATTAACAATAGCATACATTATCAGGAGATAAGTTAATTAAAATTTTTTTTTAAAGTAATAAAATTAATTGCGGAAGTGCAAAATTATTCCATTTTTATTTGTTGATAGAAATTCTTTTTCAATTCTGAAAAGAAAAATTCGAAACATTAAGTTTGTATATTAAACAGGACTTTTTTTTTTTTTTTTTTTTTAAATTGTTCAATTTGAAATAAAAATGAACAATTACACTATTATATTATATACAAATATACTAGAGATGGGCCGAATATATATTTTCCAATATTCGCGAATGGTAATATTAGGTGAATAATTTTTAATATTCGCGAATGGTATTATGTGAATAATTTTTAATATTTGCCAATGTGAATATATATTTTTCTTAATATTCGCGAATGTGAAATTTATGTGAATAATTTAATTTAATATTCGCGAATGTGAATATATTTCTTTTAATATTCGCGAATGTGAAAGTTATGTGAATAATTTAATATTCGCGAATGTGAATATATTTCTTTTAATATTCGCGAATGTGAAAGTTATGTGAATAATTTAATATTCGCGAATGTGAATTTATTTCTTTTAATATTCACGAATGCAAATAATTTTTCTTAATATTCGCGAATGTGAATATATTTCTTTTAATATTCGCGAATGTGAAAGTTATGTGAATAATTTAATATTCGCGAATGTGAATATATTTTTAATATTCGCGAATGTGAAAGTTATGTGAATAATTTAATATTCGCGAATGTGAATATTTTTCTTTTAATATTCGCGAATGCAAATAATTTTTCTTAATATTCGCGAATGCAACTGAGAATTTTACATATGCCAATTTTTATATTAGGTATAAAGTGGAATATTTGCTTCTGTTGTAAGAATTCAGTCATAAAAAAAAATTGCATGAATAAAATACTTTCAATTTCCTGTTTCCAGGAATCAGGACAAGGAGCAACTCTTACACTCATTTCAGCAAGCTCTTTCCCCAACCTCCGCCCTTTGAAAGAAGAAAACTACTTCATTAATCTCTCTCTCTCTCTTCAAACGAGCGCACTAAAGAAACGTTCATTGGCATTACTTTATTTCGGACAAGAAAGGTAAGTTGGTTCTAAATGTGAAAGATCAGTATAAGTTTGCCCAGGCTTCCTCCACCATACAATTAAAGTGAAAAAGAGTTTCTCTAGACCGACTCGACTACTAAGAAAGCTAATCATCTCCATCAGTACTACATGAATGTAAAATTGCATTCATGATGTCGGTATGACAGTGGTACTTGTATATATGTTTTAAACGGGCCCCGTCCGAAACATTTCCCTTACATTCCCTTTCACAAGGCGACGGACGAGCCTAACAGCACACAGCGACATCTACAAATAGCAGCAGTCGAAATCATCAGCCAAAAAAAAAAGAATAACATCTTTCAGTGTGTTACTTTGTTTTATCAGAAACGATAGCTTGGAATACAAGGTTTTGCTCTCCCCCTATGAAGCCAACCGGTTTGTTAATTTTCTCTAAAATCGGTCTCTAATTATGCATTATATTCCTCGACTTTCCATTGTCTGAGAATATTAAAACTCTCTTCAGAGTGAAGTTACGAGAGGATGACAAGTGTTTGACGAATGTCATGGTGCTATCCAAAATTTGGGTGAGAACAATGCATACCAACGGCTAGAATAGATATCTACCATGTGAAGTTAAGAAGTTTATTTTATCAATTTGAGCGCTGTACAAGCAGAGAAGTTCATTGCATCTTTATCATAATTTGAGGTTCCAATGTTATTTCTGAAAGTTTATTTTGGTAATTATTCTGGCCCGTTATTCTTTTTTAATTTTTATACTGACACCGAAGGTTGAATGATCAAACGTGTATCGCAATTGATCTACATTTTGATAGAAGTTCGCTGACTGTGTTTGAGATGTCACAGCATTCTAAATGTTGAATTGACTGACGCACGTCACCTCGAGATTGGTCCGTCTGCACTTCGCCAACATTCCATTAAATATGTCACTGAGATATTCACCCGTGTTACGTTAAGATCACAAAACAAAATTCGGCGTTTCAAATAATCGTCTAGAACCTACGGCATGACTACCCAGAGAATATATATATACTTACCCATTCAGTATGGAGAAGCTAATATGTGAGTGATTTATTTCGATCAAAGAGCAGGGGCTTATTAATTCAGAAGACTTAGTGTTTACATCCTAGTCATACTTTTTACAAATAATTTATCTGTAGTATTTCCTATGACGTAGTGTGTTGAAAGGAAACGCTACTTTCATTAGGCGGAGATCGTCCAATACTACATTTCTGCAAATTTACTACATCCATCCTTTGTGCTTTCCGTTTTAGCGTACCATATCTTCGTATTTCTAAATAAGTTTCGCGAGTAACTCGTTTTTTCTTAAAGCTGGAATTGGAGATCCTTTCCTTTTCCTCTTTTACTCATTTTCCTTTCAGCATCTTCTTTGTGTTTGCTGCTGAGAGAATTTCTTAGCTCAGATGTCTTTCTTCCTTTCAGAGAAAAATTACGATTGCAAAGTGTACGCTTTGCTATGTCATGGGAAACTATCGAAGTAATAATACCAAACCACACAGGATGAGGATGTCATTGCGCAATTGCTTCAACAGTTGATTTTCATCGTATATACTCACACATATAAGTCTATCTACCAATATTGCTAGACATCGAGTGACTCAAATTACTATCACGACCGTGAGACGGTTTTAGTCAACTTATTCTAGTCAATTTATCACAAAAGTTGCTAAATTTTCAACAAGTACCATCAGACCGTTTTCTATTCGCATTCGCAAGTGTCGAGGGGCCAAAGAA
>JABUQX010108878.1:0-35000 GCA_015478945.1 Trachelipus rathkii | reverse complement strand
TAATAAAGATCCGCATCCGCGCTTGCCCTGCGGATGCGGATATTCGTCGAGATTTGATAAAGAATTTTATACAAAAAAATACTTAGATGAATCTGAAAATGAAAATTTAGTTGAGCAATTCAAAACACGAGGCTTGATATTCCAAAAATGTAGATTTTTTGAAGATGTCGATATACACACATGAATAAATACACATTCATGTGATGGGAGAGAAGTATGCTCAACAAACTTCTTGCTTCGTACGTCAATTTGTAGTCAAAAGTTTACAATTCTTATTTAATGTGGAACATTGACGTCAATATCCACACTGCTCTTAAGCTATTGAAACCATTTGAAAAAAACTACCAAAAAAATCAGAGCCCCTACAGCTTCTGTTCTCCGATGTAATACCATTAATCGCTCAACGCTAATGAAGCATTTTTGAACCATCTTCAAATGAAAATGATGACGGTTAAAAAAGAATGAAAGATGTAATCTAAACTAGAGGTAGAAAAACGCTTTGGTTCTGTGGAAATTAAATGACCCTTCATACTTTGCAACTTACTAGCATCAACCGTTATAAAGGGCAAGTCTTTTTGTAAACAATAGTAGAACAAGTTAAAATCGTTACTTTTGGCTGCAGTTGAAAAACTCAATCCGAACAGTCTATTAATTCGCCACCCATTAAAAAGGGAAAAAAAAGGAAATCTACAGAACCAACACTTTCTACAATAAAATCAATAAGAGATTCACTGGAAGAATGCTACAGTCAGTAGTGCATGAAGAAAGAACACACGCATACCAAGATAGTAGGTGCACCATGATTGAAAAACTATCACCAGAAATAAACGGATTAGATTCAAATGATGAATCCAATCAGTTGGTGAAAGTTAAGCAAAATTTTTTTCACCCACGCTTGAGTAAACTTGCACAGAAATACTTGGCCTGTCCCTTCAACTTATGTCCAAGTCGAGAGTATTTAGCAATTCTGAGCTAAGAAAAATTGATGTTCTCAAGCCCAACCTTCCAATATCCGAATTCAGTACTAGTGCCAAAAAGTATATATCACATTGAAACATCTCTTTAATTAAAGGTCGGAGGATGGGGAAAGAAGCTGGTGGGGTGCATTTGAGTTGGGTCCCAGTCCGGTACCCTGGTAACATTAATAGATAGATTGTGGCTAAAACTAAATCGAAAAATATAAATATATATATATATATAATATATATAAAATATATATATATAATAATATATATAATATATATAATAGTATATATTCAATATAATATAATAATATATACACTATATATATAACATTACCGATCACTGCGCATATTAAAATCAAACATCCGCATCGCGGATGCGAAAAAAATGAAATCTGCTGCATCACTAAAATATTGAAATAACTGACTTATATGTTATATATATATATATAATACGTTATATAATATATATAATATAGATATATATATATAATATATATAATATATATATAATACTATATATACTATATGATACTATATGATAATTGGATCGGTAATATAATATATATATATATATACTATTCTATATATTACATAATATATAACTATATTATAAAATAATTATATATTGATATATATATAATATATATATATAATATATAATATAATATATAATTATATTATAGATATATATATAATATAATAATATATTAATATATATATTATATAATACGGTATAGATATATAGATATATAATATAGTATATAGAATATATAAGATATATAATATATATATAGATATATATAATAATAAGAAGAAGAGAGAAGAGAACAAGAGAAAGAAAGAAAAGAAGAGAAGAGCGGGAACAGAAAGCTCAGCACGCCAACAAGGATACTTCGGCTCGTCTCCCCTCCTCCCATCTTCGGCGCCCCGAACACCTCACTAGACGACACAACAAAACGAACCCGAAAACAGCACCCAACAAAACACCCAAACAAAAGCAAACAAACTCCAATTTCAAGCCGACCCCAATAACCCAAACAAAAAAAAAAAACCCAAACAAAAAAAGTACCAACACAAAAACAACCCCACCACCAAACACAAACCACCAACTCAACAAAAACACCCAGACCAACAAAACACGACAAACCAACACAACACCCCAAACCAAAGCATGAACACAAAAATTACTTAATGATATATATAGATATATATAATAGATATCATATATTGAGATAGAGTCACGTACAGAGGTAAGTATATATATATAGTGATATAGGCTCAATGAGGCACTATCATATTATATATATATAAATAATAGAGATATATACTAATATTTATATATATATATAGTATATATGATATCTCTAATATAGATAATAGTTTAAATTATGTTTATATTTATTAGTTATTATATTATAGTATTATATGTATTATTATTACTTTTAATTGTATTGTTATTTTACGTCAAATTTGTAAGTATTTGTTCAATTATCGCAAAAAAAATGCGAGAATTTTTAGTGACGATGACGATTTAAAAAAAAATATGCCGATTATCTTGCCAGATGACGATGCGATGAGCGTTGATCGGTCCTCGCTAGAAGTATGGTGTAACTTAATATTATCTATTATAAATACTAAATAATATATTTTATTATAATAATATTATGATAACCATATTAATCTATTTAGTAATAATAATATCATAATAATAAAGAGGCCTGTAATACATATAGTAATATGTATGGAAAGGAGGAAGATAGGTAACATAGATATTAGTGCTATACTATTATATCAAATAATTAAACTCTATACCAATGTTTCTGTTCTTTAGACAATTTGTTAATAATAAGATCGGCCCATATTTCGCTGGCCCGAAGCTTTTTCTCAAATGATGATAGTGTAGTTAGCCTCTATGGAGTTATTTTGCGTTAGATCGCTCGTTCGCATAGTCGCTGCTATGACACATAAATAATCTTTGTGCATGTTAATGCTAGTCTCGAAAATATTATATACTGATAACTGTTACTGAGTTTATGATATCGTTAGAGCTGTTAGAGATGGCTGATAAAAGAGATTTCGTGAAACTGTGATGAAGAGATAGCACTTCCTGTTTATCGTAATCATTGGCTATCATGCGTATTTGAATCAGTGTTACCCATCAGTACTTCAAGTACACTAGTCATTTTCGCATAAATATGCTCGCCAATTAAAAAAAAAGCATTAATTATAAGACCATTATTTAAAGAACTACACATAAGCGAGTCGTCGTGAAAAATTCTTCACAGACAATTCTCTGAGCAAATAGTCGCTTTGAGTGCGTACATGATTCTCTTTTTTTGTTCTGTTTTTTATGGACACGGTGGTCCGATTTTGCAATAGTTTGTGTGGGTTGAGCTACTGAGCCAGCGTAAATGAGACTATATAAAATAGTATGTTCAAAAATGAAATAGAGTAAGATAAATTTTAATAAAAGGCATTGTCTACGTATAACATGAACAGAAAATTTAGAAGTTTAAAAGCTCTGCCCGATATACGGCGTAACATGTGTCACAAAAATAAGATAGAGGGAACATAAAACACGTTATAGCAGCTTTGAGTTGACACAAAAGAATTTGGCTTATACGGTAGTAGATGAACTATAAAATGCTGTTATTTTGCTCTAATGTGTGCATATCTTCAAGGGGCAGAAATTGGTCGATGTTATGTCTACTATAATGAGTGAAAATGTGCCCTGGATTGCAGGGCGCGACAGGTTGATAGATTGTAAACATATTCTTCTAGAACGAAAATTCTACAAGCATGAAAAGAGCCGAACACGTTGATATAATTGTATTAACAAGTAGTCCAACTTGGAAGTAAATATGTTTATCAATCCATGACAGTGGCCATAAATCGATATCTCAGTATTTTAAATGCATAATGAGTAGAGGACAAAAATAGATATTAATTTATTGAAATATGAGATTTATAAATTTTGGCGATTCTCACTTATTACTTTTAGATGGTCACGATTAAAAATCACATCTAATGACCGGGTAAGGTATTGGTAGACTGTTTTAATTACTATATCTAAAGTTTTGATAGGTCTTATAAGATCACATTGACAATTACTTAAATAGTTGGCAAATAAATACCTCAAAATATTCATGACACTTATTGAACATGATATTGTATTCATAGGTTATAATTATCGACGAAAAATAAAATCGAAATTAATGATTAGTCAGTTTTGTATACATAAAGTGATTGTGAAGCGTACTGCTTTTATCACTTTGCCTTTCACAGTTTGTGATTCTTCTTGCGCATATTCTTAAGAAATTTCATCAGATTACCGTGTCTAAAAGATTTTTAAGTTTTGTATAATTTCATAATAGAACAGCTACGAAACTAACAGAGTGTTCTTGAAGAGATTAAAATCTTTTAATAACCACATAAGTAAGCACTAAGCTATATTGATCGAAGACTGTTAATGAGCTGAGGTTAGATAGATATCCCACACAACGGTTTACAATGGAACAGTGAAGAGTTATACCCTTACACCTTTATGTTCATGTTCGCACACAATGCTAAATTAATTGAAGAAAGCTTATATCAAATAATTAAAAAATTATTTTGCTAATCTGAAGTGGATTTGAGGGCGTTTACCGAACGTTCACCTAGACGACTCGATATGCTTCAAATAGAGTGTATGTTTCACATTGCAAAGATATTGTACAAACCTCAGATGGAATTATTGTTGCCTAAAATTCGTAAATTGTAATAAATAAAACAAGAAACACTGTGTAATGTTTTAATAAGATCAGAATGAGACTGTTGGGACGATAAGCATTCGTGAATCAGTAAGCTTTGGAAAGATTATTTGAACATTAGAGTTCAAATTTCTAATATTTTTATAAAATTGAACTTTGAACCTTATTGGTCAAGATTGATTCAAATAAATCAAATAATATTACAGTATAAAGGATGCATTGACAATATTTGATCTTCATACGACAATCAACGGTCAACAAGTCATAGCAATTCTTATTTCAGGATGATAGTGAGTTTTAGTTAGTTCATTAAAAGACACTTAAAAAAAATGCGTATGTAGTTACTGGATAATCTTAAATACGAGATGCGACATATAGGCTTTAACCAATATAATTAACAGAAATAGGAAATATTTTAAAATATTGTAGTTGTTTCTGATCATATATATGTTTCGACCCGTAAGCATAATGTTAATTTCAATACAGCAAGTGTTTTCAATTCTGTAATCAATACATTCATCAAAATTAATTGCAATAATTAGTAATTTACCTTAATTGCTAACTAAGAGAGAATAAATTTCCAAATAAAATGAAATTGCGTATGAGATTGAAACCTTTAGTTCCATATCAATATATTAATGGCTATGTATAAATTTTTATTTGGACGTATAGTATATGCGATGGACTTTATCAAGAGGCCGCTAAAGGATAAGAGAATCGTTTTAGTGTAGCCGATGTCGACTGCCGATTCTGAAGTAGTTTCAGTACTTTAAGCGCATTAAAACCACTCTTAGAAACGACACATAACAAGTAGATTAAACGCACTTGCTAAGTGCTATCAACGAAAAAGACTTATATATGGGAGATTCCTCATTCGAGTCATTAGTAATATGATTAATTTTCTAACTCAAATAGTTTTATGAGAGTTACATAAAAGCATAATAATGAGTCTTGTAAATACACACAATAGAGTACTGGTTAAATTACAAATTAATTAGGGTAGTATCTTTTTATATATTATAATAGATAAGAGCATACATAAGATATTTACAGGAGAATATGAGAATAAAACTGATAATTTGTAAATAAGGTACTGATTATTGAATAGTTAAGTTGTTAAATAAAGTATTGGACTGTTCTATTGTAGTACTTACTAATTAAGTTTGTAAATATTATATATAATATATTATATATTATATATATTATATATATATATTAACAAATATATTATATAATATATATACATATATAATATATATATATATAATATATATAATATATGCTAATATATAATTATATATATATATAATATAAATTAGTTACAATAATATGTGTAAATAACGTAAGTAACTTATATTATATATATTATATAATATATATATAATATATATATACAATATATATATTTAACAATATATATATATAAAATATATATATAATAATATATATATAATACTATATCATATATATATATATATATAATATATTATATATATTATTTATATATATACTACTATATATATATTATATTTAACACAAACAGACATATTACCATATAATATATTATATATATAATATAATATATAATATATATATATTATAATAGTATATATATATATATATATACATATATACTTATAATATAAAAAATAGTATTATATAAGTATAATATAAGTATAAATGCCCAAATTGGGACAAATGCCCAGATAAATGCCCAGGGCATTTGCCCAATTTTTAAGTGCCCGGGCACCATCCGGATCGTCCCAACCAATCTTGAACACACTTGACCTATGTCACCACTAGTCTCTCTATAAATACACCACCTTCGCGCCTATTGGTAATCTGACCACACCTTATATCTCTTAATTTTTAATACTTCCTCCAACAGCAACCATCCTCGCTCTATTGTGTTTTTTTCTGGCACTGTTGATCAGGCCGATTGGGGGGCCTTGCGTTGCTTCTACGCTAAATATAAGTGGAATGACTGCTTTGTCTCTGGTGACGCTTCGACTGCTGATACGGTGGGAGCTGTAATCGTTGATGATGAGCAGGTTCAATTTCTTCTCGACCTAATCTTTCCGATCATAATCCCATGGTTCGATCGTGCTTGTTCTCATGCCCCATTCAGCTAGAGACAGTGCGTATCGGTGGAAAAATTCTGGTTCTCCTACACCTCGCTAATTCATTCAGCTAGAAATCGTTGCAGGGATACTCTTCGACGGAGCAAGCGGGCTTTCATCAACGAAAGTGCGCTAACTCCTTGTCTCTCTACTGACAATCCTTTCGGCCTCTTGCAAAACATTCTCTAACAATCTGTAATCTGTCTTTCCTCCTCTTATTCCGATCTTAATGGTTCTGTTGTGGTGCTAATTCTTCAAACTGAAAGGCTAATCTCTTGGCCTCTATTTTTCTGTAACTCAACCTGGATATTCTGGCATTCCTCATCCTCCTCCTTTCCTCTCAGGTGTCCTATGCCTTTGCTGTGATTACATTTGACGGGTGCATGGGCTCCTGAAATTACGAACGTTAGGGAAGGTGGGTGGCCCGGATGGCATCCTCCCGAGTTTGAGGGAGTGTGCTCCGTGCTATCCCCTCTCGTTCAACTATATCTCTATGTCTCACTTTACCTCCCTCAGTGTTGGAAGCAGCAACCATGGTCAACATTTCCGAAAAAAAGGAAGGCCGCTCTGACCTATCCAACTATCGCCTATAGTCTTACTTGTATTATTCTACTAGATCTTTAAACTCTCTCAACGCTCATTTCTATAGATCATCTGGATCTCATTCACTCTTTCGATCGCCAGTACGGCATTATCGGCGTTCGAGCTTCACTGCCGAACATACACTTTACTTAATCCGTACCTGACATTATATCGGTATTCTCCGACACCTTTATGATATTTACGGGACGGTTGCGTACGGTGGCCGGCACTTACATATCCAAGGCTTATTTGACCCTGGTTTGCATTTTCGGCCCTCCCATTTGTCCGACGGACGTCCCCCTAATGCAGCATCATGCTTGCTTGTCCAAGCTCCCCTCTTTTGGGTTATCCTCCTTCTCTTTGGACTATACTTATGTCTTGATTCACTTCTTTTCAAATCGCTCATATCGGCTGTGTATGTGAGCGAATCTCTTCTTTTTCTGTCGAAATAGTTGATGTTCCATCAGAGTTTGCTTATATCTCCTACTTATATTCTCTAACTTGTTTTATTTTATTTTTTTTTCATTTGTAGAAAAGAACTGTTGTAACCTGCACACCTAACTCTATTCACTCATATGCCGATGATCATCGACCCTTCACTTCTTCACTTTCATTTCAATTATCTGTCGCCTGCTTTATACTCATCTAGGAATATCCTCTCGTCTTAAATTATTCCGATTTCTATGTCCTGCAAAGGATCTTGAATTAATAGAAAATTCCGTGTAGGATGGTCGTACTGAATACATTGTGGAAATTCAATTCTTGAAAATTACGATCAACTTCTTACAGATATCCCCTCTCTAAGACACCTCCTAAGTTTCCTATCTCCGTCAAACGATTCACTCGTCTCTACCTGTTGATCAATTTATAAACATCCTTGGACTAGACTTTAACAAAACAAAAAATGTCTTAAGAACCTCACATGCCATCAAACGCGTTGCTGGGCTTCCTCAAGAAAACTGAGGGAGTTTACATGTTTAGACTGCGAAGTTTGATTTACCTCTTCCCGAGTTGCTCCAGCATACAGGCGACCTATTCGCACGCTTGGTATGGAGTACTGCTCCATAATCTGGGGGGGCTGTTGGTTTCACCCGGTTTTTTGGATAGGGTCGAGTCAAGAGCCAAAATCTTTCATAAACTGTCTTACTTTCCAGTTCAATTGACCCCCCAATCTTGTGACGGCGCGAATGTTGCGTTGCTTCATCTTCTTATACTTTTAGGTTCGCAGCGGCAGGTGCTCTAGTGGCGAGCTTGTCACCGCGATGCCATACCACCTTTACGTCGCACTTCGTAGCCTAGGTAGTGCTGGTCTGCCACATGGTTTTGTGTTGATTATAGTTAACTCCAGGCTAGTTCGCTTGTCGGTGACTTCCTTCTTTCCTGCCTTATCATCTGTTCTGTGAGATCTTCTATCCAATTTCTTATGTGATTTCCTTGATTTGGAATATTAATCTCCCCACACTTCAAAGCTTTGCTGTCTGGTGCTCTATTTTTGCTGCATAAATATGCTTTTATTTGATCTTAAGGGTCAAATGTCAATAAGATGCAATATTCATTATTGCATTAGTTTATAAAAAAAAAAAAAAAAAAAAATTATAAATATGATCTCACCGAAGTATCTAAAATTAAGATTGAGACCATTAATTGTGCTTCATTGATTTGCGCATAGAAGAAAATTCGACTTTAGAACAGTCTCTCAGTACACGAATTTCCCTGAACCCTAAGATAACGAACCAGTCTACCCTTGCTCTTATGTGGTTTACTTTTTGTTTTACAAACTATTAGAAAGACTCAGCTGTTATGGCAGCACGTTGATATTGGGAAGAAACAAGAAATAAAAAAATAAGAAATAGTTTATTACAGAATAATTGTAATAAACTTAACTTGGATGGAGTTATCGTTTGGAGAAGAAATTAGATAGATGTTAAAAGAGCTGAATCTCTTACTTCGAGATCGATGAAATAGTGTTCGGTTGCAGTCAGCCAACCGGGTCATATTCACGGGGCCGTCGCCCGATTTCTGTTTAGTAAACAATATATCAGAATTTGAAGAAATCGTGGCTAATAAGTAGTGCTAGTGAGAGACAGAGGAAGGAATAGCGCGCTTAGTAGATTAGGGAAATCGCGTATATCTATATGTAGCATGATCGACTAACAGACATGGGTGTGCCCCCCCGCTGTGTCGATCTTAAACAAAAGCTCAAAAAGTCCGAGCGCGACGAAACACGACGTAGCCAATTTGCGCTCACGTATTCGCATAGACAGCCAAATGCACAAACGAAAACTCCTATATTACACATACAGTATAGTTCCAGATAGATAGATACGGAATTATCAGACATTGCGGATAACATGATTACCGATAGAAGGTCATGTGTCTTTCTCGTCGTATTCCTATCTACTACTACTATTACGGCCGTATATATATGTTAAGATATTATAATATAGACTAAAGCTAATATCTTATAGTATATAATAAACTATAAGATTATAGTTATAAATATAATATATATAATATATAAATTATGATATATTATACTATATATATATATATATTACAATGTCCAAAATAAGGTATTGTAGATATTATATATATTATATATTTATATAATATTATCTAATATTATTAATATATTATTTATTATATATATGTATTCTAAATAGACAATATTATATTTTAGAAATATTATAATTATTAGATTGTGAATATATATAATAATTATTATATGTATATCATTTTGTTTTTTTCTTAATTTTTTTTAGTATTAGGATAAATGAGTGACGGCAAATTTTTACCGATACCGATATTAACAAGATTTGTCCGCTACTGATAATTGACTTCATCCCTAGATGTGAGCATCTATTAGTTACGAGGAAAACTAACATAATACTAACGCCCAACACCGCAAAGTTTGCGAAAGGTGCAACAAAGTCGCATTGATTCTACTGCTTGGATTCAGCTCAAACGGAAACATAGCATCTTCCCGTACCGGCCCATTTTGACAATAGTATATCGTGATAACAACGCTGAGAGAAGATGGGCAGCACCAAGGAAGAATTACAAATGCAGATCGTTACCATTGGATAGTGGTCAACAAAGCGATTTGCAGCGCAGCCATTGTGGAAGATATGCGTGTTGACTGTGAGTAAATGTTGAAAGACGGCTGTTCATGCGACAGGTAAATCCATCCCCGTAAACCATGTCACGTCAGCGATTAATTCAAACGTCAAGACATTCTTCATGCCTGTGTACGCAATGGCTCTATAAATTTCTTTTGAGGTATCCTACTGCGTGGAGGTAACAGGATGTGTAGCTGTTGTAAGTGTGAAACAGATGGTTTGTGACAAGACCATCCATTCATCAAGAAAAATAGGGAAATGCTCCTATTAGACAACACCTTGAGAACAGCCCCAAAAGCGAGAATTGGATGCAGGACACCGTCCTATAGGGTAGTTAGAGCTTTATGCTTAAACAGATGCACTCTATGATTTAAACATTTGGGAAATATCCCAGCGCGTTGGTCTGGAGCCAATTAAGGGTTCGAATTAGGATAAAACCCATATCAGCAAGAACACACCTCTCTGTCAAAACAACTCATGAAGCTGAAAATTGCTATAGAAAATCGTAAGACATGGAAAATGTGGAGTTAACCTATTACAAAAATCAAAGGACTTCCTCAAAACTCAGACGTTTTGAAGCGATTATGGGAGCTATACGGCTGAGGTGACGACAAGAGGCGCCTGAGAGTGTTAATAGTAGAGGAGAGGCGGCATACCATCGTTTAGATTAAGGTTAGCAAAGACCCAGGCTTAGATGTCAGGAAAGATTACAATTGATCGACTCCAGGGACAGATCACCTTGGTGACAATCTGGTGTGATTATGTTTGGGATTGGCGGCAAGGATTTGTAAAAGAAAAATGGATACTATACAAGATAGAAAAAAGGAATGGTGTGGCACAAAAAGTTGATATTACCACACGGACTAAGGGTAACACTTTTGGAACGCCCACGAATCATCCATTAGCGACTTTAGGCACAAGGAAACATTAGACAGACTTCAAATGGTTTTTACTGGCCAAGTTAACAGTGATGAAAACATGCTGCGTTCTGTAGGTATGTGATCCGTGTCAGGAAGGACGCTTCAACCAGAAGTCGACGGCTGGGGCTCCTACCAGGTACCCATCATCGATGGCCTTTCGAGTCGCGGTGGTATTGTAGGTCCATTAATCACCATCGCAGAGGGATTACTAAAATAGTATACTAACATTGGTAAATTATAGTACGCTACCCCGAAGCCGTACCATAAGAATATACACTCAAACTGTGCAAATGCTATGGTTGACATTTATAGTCGTCTGGGTATTCCTCAGGAGATGTTGTCGGATCTTGGGACTCAGTTCGTGTCCCAATTGATGAACGAGGTATCAAAATAACTTAAGACCAGACAAATTTTCACGTCGCCCTACCACCCTATGGCGAACGGCCTCGTGGAAAAATTCAACGGTGCATTAAAATCTATGCTTAGGAAGTTATGTCAGGAGCAACCCAAGAAGTGGGCGAACTTTATCAACCCTTTACTCTTCGCATACAGGGAAGTCCCACAGGCAAGCACCGATTTCGCGCCATTTGAGTTGTTATACGGTCGAACCGTGCGTGGACCAATGCAGATTTCAAGGGATCTTTGGACCAAGGGTGAGACCAATGAGGTAGAGAATACCTACCACTACATATTCAGACTTCGCGAAAAGCTAGAGGAAACCCTATGATGGCCAAAAACAACTTAGAAAAGGCCCAGACAAAGTATAAACATTTTTATGATAAAAAGGTCCGTCCAAGAAGTTTCAAGACTGATGACGAAGTGTTGATCCTCCTTCCTACGAATCAAAGTTATTGATGACATGGGAAGGACCTTATAAGATCATCGAGGCTCTGGGCGGTTGTTGTTATACGATCAAGTATGGGGACAAAGTTAAAATCTATCATGTCAACTTACTTAAACGTTATCATAGACGTGACGTCCTGGAGACCGATGGGAATCTAGAAGACAACGCCACGACCGCCTTAGCTATTCTTGAGGAAGAAGAAAACGAGATACCACTCGATGTTCCTGGCGGCAGAATACAGTCTTCAAAAGAAGAGGGCGTTGATGACATTCCTATTGGCATTGATTTAGAAGTTCCTCAACAAGAAAAGTTGAAAACTATAATCAGAAGTTTCGGATCGTTGTTTACTAATACGCCGGGACGTTGTAACCATCAATACCACGAAATAAATCTTACATGTGAAAACCCAATCCGGTCAAAGCCCTATTCAATTCCTCATGCCATCAGGTCTCAGGTAGAAGAGATTCATAATATGTTAGAAATGGAGATAATTCGAGAGTCGGATTCACCCTATGAATCGCCAATTGTTGTTGCAAAGAAAAAAGATGGGTCAAATCGCATATGTGCAGATTTCAGGATGTTAAAAATGCCATAACCGTGTTCGACCCGGAGCCCATGACAAACATCGAAGATATTTTTTCCAGATTTGCAGATTATTTTTATTTTTCGAAGCTAGATTTATCGAAGGGTTATTGGTAGATCCCAGTTCGTGAAAAAGATGTTTATAAGACGGTGTTTGTAATTCAAAGCGGACATTATGAATTCCTAAGAATGCCATTCGGTTTGGTAAACGCCGGAGCCACTTTGACAAGGGCATTAAGGAAAGTTCTAAAGGGAATGCATCATACAGAATGTTATATCGATGATCTTATTGTGCATACGAAGGATTGGGAAACCCATATGGCAGAATTGTATGAATTGCTCAATCGACTCCCTGAAGCTGGGTTTACTGTCAGACTCCTCATAATGTTTGTTGGGAACCTCTAATCTGGAATTCTTAGGTCACAAGTTGAGCCCTGGTTGTAAAGGTTTATATGAGGAAAATGTGAGAAGAATTAAAGAATCCCCAACTCCTGTGAGGAAGAAGGATGTAAGATCGTTCTTGGGTCTGACGGGGTATTACAGATCTTTCGTTCCAAATTATGCTGCAATAGCATGCCCTCTTTATGATCTATTGAAAAAGGGGGTGAAAGTCAACAGTTGGCGTTTGACACACTGAAGAAGGTGCTTATATCTGCACCCAGATTACGCTTGCCCGATATCAAGAAGCGTTTCATTTTACAAGGTGACGCGTCTGAATACGCAATAGATTCATGCCTCCTACAACAACATGAAGATGGCATATTTCCGTCGCGTATGGGAGAAGGCGGACTATGGCTTACAGAAGAAATGGGAGCCGTGATTAGGAAGAAGGTTTGGCGATACTCTAGCATCAAGAGTTTCGAAGTTATCTGTATGGGAAGGGTTTAGCGCTACAGACGGATAGTCGCCATTGGATTTTCATTGCAAATCTAAATTTACTACCCAAGGATCATGCCAATGGGCCTACTATTACAAAATATAATTGTTAAACAATCATCAGCGGAAAGAACTGTCATGCTGGATTTTTTTTGGCAGGAAAGCCGAAACATGCCCTTTTTCACTAAGGACGAAAGTGGACACTCACTTGTCTTCTTAAAGAGGGGTGTGTTGTCTGTCATATCTTTGCCTATTACATTGGGGGAGTCCTTTAATTTTGGGATAATGAGATTCCCACCCAGACAAAATTTATAAAAGAATTATGGAAATTATCTTAGTAATTTCTTTGATTTTGATAATGCTTACATTATTTTATAATACATCTTATAACCTTTATTGTAATAAAGAGATTACTGTATTTTGGAAGAGGGTTAAAGACTGATAGCATATGACATATTAAGACAGAAATTAATTTTACACTTATCAATTCTAAGAAAGACATTTTGAATTTCATAATCTTAACCTATATGTTGATACTCCAGCAATTGTATTTAAGGAGGAGATTTAGTTATGGCTTTTCTTCTTTGAACTGTGATTGGCATACGTTCTTGAATTTTTTATCAGTAAAACTTCAGTTTTATCTTGATTATTTTTCAAACCTGAACAGCTTCCAGATCATTAGCTAAATTCACATTGAAGCTTTGACCTAATATTCAGCCAAGTAATGTAAGTTTTAATAAAATTTAACCCCTGTTTTTTTTTTTTTTTGTTGGTTTTTTTTTTTTTTTTTTTTTTTGGGTGCGACAATAGCAACAGAAGATATTTTGGGAATCGAACTGCGTGTCCTCTTCGCTAAATATCTCGAACATATATATATATTATAATTTTTATATATCATATTATATTTTATTATATATATATATATATTATATTATATATATCATATATTATATATAATTAATATAATAATATCTTATATATATTATATATATATAGATTTAATACATATAATACGTAATTATATATATATATTATATATATATATTATTAATATTATATATATATATAGTATTTTCTATTTGCACTCCATTATAACTTTGTAAAAATTTTATTATTGTTCGTACTTATGCGAAATCTGCACGAGCAAAATTTAGCATAGTCGAAAGAAATAATATCTAAAACTCGTCCTGTTGAGATAACTCATCAGTTTCAGTTAACATTAACATAAAAGCAGAAGAAATAAAATCTCCACTCAAGTACTTCTCTCAGAACATCCTCCAAACTCAAACAAAACTTTCGGCAGGAGGTAAATTTAGGAAGTCCGCGCTCCTGACTCTGAAAGACTTACGAAAAAAAACAACTTTGCAGGTTTTGTTATCCTTTACTAGTTAATAATCATCGTTTAAAAAATTGGATCTTTAAATCACCATCATCTCTTATATAGGGGCATTGTCTAAGAAACCTCGACTAGGCAAGTCTTTACCTTATAATTGGTGAACCTGAAGTAGAACCACCCAGAACTTCACTCAGCGCCTTCTGAAATACAAAAGAAAACAAACATGAAGAAAAAGAAAAAACTGCTAAATTCTAAAAATTCCCAATCAGAAACTCCGAGAAGATGACACAAGCAAATGAACTTTATCAATACGAACTTCAATTTTTCATTTTAATTAAATTTTGATTTGGTTCTTCATCTTTGCCACAACTATCACAGTCAGGATATCATCTCAGACTGCGCCAAATTCCTTTATGGTATGAATTTCTTTCATCATTTCAAGTTTGGATTATGGTCGGAAACTCATTTTGGATTCACTACAACTCTGATTCTCTTTCGATTCTAAAGTTCTGTGACGCTCCTTTTGTATGAAGAATTTTTCAAAAGGACCTAAATTTCAAGCAATTTCGTCTCTACATATGTCAAGCTGTTTCCCTCGTAACTACAGCTTTGAAAAATATTACGTGCGCACTTGATCAAAATCCTAGATACATTAGACGCCTCTATAAGGACCTTTCTTGGAATTCACGTGCGATCGGATTGTGGCCTATTAACTGTATGAATAATTCAAGGGTAATTCATATCAATAAATTATTTATTACATTTTTGTACTTTTTATGCATTTAAAATGTTTGTATGTTTGTTTAAATCTAACGGATATACAAATATGCTTGTGTTTAAATGCACCGTTTATTTTGTGTATATACAACATTATTGGATTTTTATGTATTCAGATAATTGTTCTATGTTTAGATCGTCGGATGTAACCAGTTATGCTCGTATTTGAATATCTACATTCTTGTATATATTTTTTGCCTTCAAATGTTTGTAGGTCTACTTATTATAATTTTATAATAACACCACTTCTCCACTCCCTGTTTTTAGCGCAGGAAGCAAAGTAGCACTCCCTTATTAACTTGTAAATGTTAATTATGGTCTATTAGACAGATTGCGCGAGCACCTGTTTAAACATAGTCCGAATGAAATAATATAAACTCGTCCTGTTGTAATATCATCAGTCAAGGATTAAATTACAATAAAAAGCAGTAAAATTAAATCTCACTCAGTACTCTCTCAGAAATCTTCCAACTTCAAAACACCAACTTCCGGTAATGGAAATTAAATTTAAGAAAAGGCCGCGACTACGAATCTCGACCGCAAGTTTCTCAAAAGAAATCAGGCAAGGGAGGTAAACGAGTGCAACAGTCCGTAACTACTAATTGACTTACGAAGAAAGAGCCTCATCTCAACAAAATGGGGACTTGCACATCTTTACTATGTTAAATAAATTCATCGTTTTAAAATGGATCTTTAAATCACAACCATCCTCTTATATAGGGTGCTTGCTCTAATAAGAAACCACCGACTTTAGCAAGTTTACCCTATATAGTATATATTATAATATATATATTATATATATATATATATAATAAATATATATATATATTAATATATATATATATGATATATACTATATATATATATTATATTATATAATATATAATAATATATCATATATATAATATAATAATATTATTATAATCTATATAATATATATATTATATATATAGATATATATTATTATATATATATAATATATAAATTATATACTATATATATACTACTATCTATATATATCTTTCTATTTTCTTTTCATCTTGGCCCCAAGCCCACTGGAGTAAGTGCGGTCGTCCTAGATCGGAAAAAGGTAGCAGCGTAGGAAGAATAGTGACAGAAAGTCAAACGAATAGCCAGCCTAACCGCCCCCTGTTTTCTGTACCTGTTAATCTCGCCATGACTCGCCCGCTTTGTCGATCACCCATAGTATGTTCATGGGCCGCGAAATCCGGTCGCAGGGCTTCATGGGAAAACTGTCTAGCGCAGGGTCTGCCTCGCGCCAGATGGATAAACCTGCCCCCATACCAAAACTCCGCCCATTCACTCAATACTTTATGCAACCTTTGATTCTCGCCTTGCTCAACTTCACTTCCTCCTTCAGACATCGTTCAGCGCGCACTCAATCCCAACTGTTCTCTTCGGTTCTCCCAGCGTGGTCGATTCCCACACACGTCACCACTATAACAATCCGTTAACCAACCGGATCCACGTTCATCGCTTTCCACCTGACGACCAGAACCTCTCAATCATACTTTCATTACTCTCCTCATTACCCCTTTCTTCACACCACCATCTCTCTGTCCTACTACTTACGTTCATTCCTCATTTTATCAATTCGTCTCACACCTAGAATGCCCCCCTAAGATTGTCCATTTGAACAAATTGAACTTTAGATCTATAACTTTTTATTCCAGACCATACTCCTCACTCCTATTACAAAACACACGGTTCAAGCCATACCGCATGTAAGACCCTAGCACACTCAAGACTTCACATCTACCAAGGTTCATCCAACGATTTAATTCTTGCACCCAGGAAACCTTCCCTCGCATTCAAAATTTCGCTACTCACTCTGATCCATTCCATCCCCGGGTTCCCTCTCATCCAGCACCGCATACCCTAAATATCATTGACTTCAGACACTCTGTACAGACTGCTCACCATCTAACATACCCAATCGAGGACTTCCTGCACTCACACCATACCCTTAACCCTATTCTTGAAACCAATTACTTTCAACCCCTCCTTTTACCCACCCTGCCAAAATCTCTTCAACCAATCCTCTCCAACATCTCTGTCGATTCGCCACCACAGAACCAATCATCCGCATATATAGTGGGCAACCCTCCATCATCTCTTTCTCCATCTTCTAACACCATTTCCTGCCACCCCTACCTCTATTTCTTTCATACCCATTCTATATTCAATTTTGAATACCAAGCAGATCATAACACAAACACGTGTCTTACTGCCGTATATTCAAACTTATGCACGCATGACACCTTTCATTCTAACCGTCTCACGTACGTCCATACATTACGTTTTGATTCCATTCAGAAGCCTACCACCAACCCCTATACACTTCCCTATTAATCTATTTCGAACAACCTGTTTGCAATAATCCATAACCTAAATACCAATTATTCTTCTTTCTCCTCTTGTCTCAATCATTATGTCTTCGAATTGTAAAGACATGATGCCACACTCCTCTACCCACTCCTAAAGCAACCTCGTTCTTCGACCAATCAGTCCTTACAGATCATCTCGACGCCACTTTCACACAATATACCAAGCATATACCGTCCCGCTACACAAACTCCATAATACTTTTCCCCTACTCACATTGTCTTCTACAGGTTCCCGCTATTCTGCCTTACATTATTAAGTGTGAATATTACGCTCCTCCTCCAATCCCTTGGAACTATACCTTCCATAACGCTTTTATTACACTACCTTCAAAAATCCCAAGTCAACACCATCTGCGCTTCCGTTCTGACATTTCATCCAGTTATTTCCATCTTATACATGCGAGATTTTAACCCATTCTTCAACTTTTCACTACACCCATACCTGCCTCTTTATAATAAACCTCATCCTAAAATAAGACCGTATCCTCTTGCACCATCAATCTCACCCACATTCATATCAACCTCTTCATTTTACTGTTAATATTGTGGCAAATTTTTCGAAGTGTTCTTCCACACTCCCCTACATCCATTTCTTCAGTTACAAAACGCACCATCCCCTATTCATTTTCTAATCAGATTCTTATTTCTCATTCTAACCTCCGCTTCCTTCCAAGAGCGTCCTATTCCTTGTTAATTCCCATTCATCCTCCTTCCAACTGTTCATTTATCCTCTTGTTTTCTCCTACGTATGACCTTTTGTATTTCTTTTTTCCTCTTAATTATATTCAAGCATCTTTCTTTGAGACTTCATCATTTGCTTTAGTACATTCAACCAGGCTTTTTTTTTTACTTAACCGCTTTTCATCACCGCTTTCATTCCCATTCCACTGTTAACTTCTTTACTTCCTACTTTAGACGCCACATATTCCTTGCACTACTAACAATTGTTTCCTTCTTGCCCAGATGCAGTATCAACTTGGTTCAACATTCAACTTGATTACTAGCGAGCGCTCTAATCCTTATCCTTATTGTCTGTTCACAAGACTACTAATATATATACATATTATTATATTATTATATTTATATATATAGTATAAATATATTTTATATACATATATATTATATATATATTAGATATATATATATATTATATATAATATATATACTATATATAATATATATTTATACTATATTATATATTATATTTTATCTATATATTTATATAATATTATATATATATAGGTACTATTATATATATATATATATATACGTATATATATATATATATATCATATTATATATATATATATAGTTTTAACAATGATCTGTTAAAATTTTGACAATTAAGACCGAGAGTATGGAGATGTCTCTCCTTTCTTATCTCTTTCCGGAATTCATCATTGTTAGTTCCTTTGTTGATTTTCCTTTTTTTCCCTGCATGGCGATTTGGAGGTCGTAGCGTGATCTCCCCCCCCTCTAAAATGAATCATTCTTCTCCAAGATTGCTTTTCCAGCTTTCGTTATTTCACTCTCTCTCTTGTTGATATATTCATTTCGTATCTTTGAATTTTTTCTAACCTTTCTTTTATACATCCTATGTCAAGTCGAAATCTTTTATTTTAACTGAATTTTAATAAAGAAATAGTGAATTTTCTCCAGATAACTATACTGGAAATTCCCCGTCATCTCCCCAATAAAACAACCCCCTTTCTCCCACGGTTCTCCTCCTCTTCAATTCGATCGCGAAGCATCTCAGCTCCAAAACCACTCTTCTTAATAGTGATCTAGGTAATGTGAATCCCTATAGCGTTCCTTTATTTCCACTGGTATTATTGGCTTTTTTAATATTCTATTGTTTATTTTAAAAATTGAATTAGTTGTTCTAAGTTACATAAATAAAACTTATCGTTTTTTTATTGTATCGATCCTAGGCAAACGTACTTTTTTTTGAGACCATCGCATATTAGGGCTCTGATAGCCTAGCTCTGCAAGTTTAACGTGTATGATAGTTTTGATAAAAAAAAAAAAAAAAAAAAAAATATGTAGAAAAATTATTTTTTGATTTAAGTAAACGTATTAATTACGAGAGTTAGTTTTTTTTTTTCGTGAAATGAAATTTGTAAAATCTCTAAAAAATTGGAAGGGCAAAGTTAACAGGAAAAAAAAGTTGTAGCCCGAATTTTTGGACGAAGAGTAATTAAAATTTTTGTTGATAGACTTCATGCATTTACTTTTTTATATTTTTTATTTATTTTTTTTTATTCTTTTTGTGAATCCGGTATTTAGAATGAAAATGCGAGCTGCATTTATAATCATTTTATATAATAAGTTAAAAGTAAAACTAATGGCTGTGAAAATTTTTTTTTTGGTTTTGATGTGAAAAATTTGATTTTTATGATTTTAATTTTTTTTTTACGCTCAAAATAGACATTCTATAATGTGCTGATTTGTGAGCGAAAATGATCACGCATCAGTTACATAGATTATGTAGGTTCAAATACGAGAAGGACAAATAAGCCAAAAATTTCTAGAATTTTGAGTAATAGGATGAAAAGGTAACTGTAGTGCTTACCATTCAGCTATAACATACTAAGAAACTAAGGCTGGAATATATAATATTATATATATATATCTTATTATATTAATTTTATATATATTATATCATTATATTATATTTATATTATATAGTTATAATGTAATAATAATATTATATAATATCGTATATATATTGGTATATATATAATTTTCTCTTACGCCTCTAAATATACTATACGAAAAGTCTATTTAGGAGTGATTTATCATTTTGTCGCACAGGTTACATAGATTTTTTTTTTCATCCCTATACTTGCGTTATTTATCAATGCCCTTTATTTACAATTTAACTCATAGAGCTGTAATGTTAAGTCTTTTCCTTTCCATAAAGAGAAATGTGTTGGTTCTTTAGTTACCAATAAAGGCCACATTTTTTTATTAATTTTCTTACGCTTTCTCAATATAACATTACAAAAAAGTTTATTTAGGGGTGACTTACCACAATGTCGCACAGGTTACATAATTTTTTTTTTTACTATTTTTAAATACTTTGTTATTAATCATGCTTTCTATAGTAAAACTTGTATCCATCTTATTTCCTGAAAAAGTTATTTGACTATTTTCTTGTTGGATACATTAAGATTTGATATTTTCTACGATCTCCAGTTTACTCCTGGTAAATTTGAGTAACTATTTTATACTAAAAATAGTTGTAGTAGATCTCATCCTTATTTTTGCTCTCAGGCCGTTTCCAGTGTACAATTAAGGTTTAAATCCTTTATTAGCTTTTAGATCTGCTATAATACACTTTTTACTTATTATATTTGTTTTGGTGTGTATTTCTTGAGTTTAAAGTGATTGATAAATTTGCTTAATCAAATGATAGAAGAGAGGAATCTGAGACGATCAATGGTAATGCTCAGTTTTCATGATTTACTTTAAGGCCTTTTTCTTATTGTTTTTTTTTTACTTTTTTGATTGCCCCAACTGGTAAATTTTTGAGGAAACTTTCTTCTGAACTTGTGATTTTTTTTAATGCTTTAGATTTCTTGTATATATTATTTTGAGTTCCAGTATGCCTTAATTTCATTTTTTCTATATAAGAATATTTTCTAAAGAGATTTATGTATAATTTCTTGTATTTATTTCTATCTTTTTATGTTATGAATTTCCATTTTTATTTTTTTTTGGCACTTACATTATGTGTATTATCTACCACGAAATAATTTTAGCAGTGCAGATCCGCGTTTAATTTTGACCCACACAAGACCTAACATCTCTTTCCTCCTGCCACGCATAGGAAATTTTGAGGATATATTATTATATATAGATCATATCTATATTATTATGATTATACTATAATAATATTATATTATATATATATCATATTAGTTATAGTTATATATATAAAAATATCTATATACCCATATATATATATATAAAATATATACTATATATAATATATTATATAATATTAGATATATATATATATATATAATTTATTATATATTAATCTATAAATATTATTTAAACTAAGACCGTTATATATTATTTATATTATATACTATGTATATATATTATTAATATATTATATATTTATATATGATATTTATATACTATATATATAATATATATATATATATATATGATATATATTAATTTTTAAACCTATTTTATTTTAATAAAAGATGAATCTTATTCACGCCACATAAACGATACGCAGCTCGCTTGGCACGCGCCGCGTGTACGATTAGTATGTTTCGTTAACCGGGCCTAGTATATATATTATATAGATATATATTATATATATATATATATAATTATAGATTATTATATTATTAATATATATATAATATATATATAAATAGTATATATATATATTAGGTCAGTATTTAAGGGATACAGTCGGTATCGGTATCGGCATTGAAAAAATTCGTAGTGCTTGTATCGGTTCGTATCGGGACTAAAATGTTGTGTTGTCAGTATCTTATATATAGCTATTATATATCTATACAATATATATATATATTATATAATATATAATACATTATATATAGCTATATATACTATATTATACATATATATATTATTATATATAATATATAATATATATTATATATTATTGATAAAGATTTTATCAATAACAATGGATATACTATAATCTCACAAAATTGTTTTAAAAAACCATCATTCGTAAAAGATTTTTTATATTAATGGATGTTACAAATCTTTAATAGTGTCAAACCTGCAACAAAAATAAATGACTTGTAGCTACACAAAAAACTATACAACACGCCACTTATAAACATATGGAATCCGTCCGAAAGAGATATCTGAAGCCAAAATTTGGATAGTAAAAGGGAGTCCGCATCTTTCAGACAGAGGACCCCAAAATGGCAAGATCCAAATCAGTCTGGGAATTTCCCCCCCAAATTTGGCATTCAATGACCGAAATCACATACAATTTATGAGAAAATAATGAATTTTATTGCAATGAGTAACCAGCCATTCACAATCACTGAAGAGCAGGGATTCAGAACCTGTTGATCATCTTCAACTATCTTATCCTGGTATAAATATGTTGTAGAAGATTTACCAACTTCATACAGAAATTGAGCATCAGTATGTTCAGAGAAGTCAATAGGTCGTTCACATCATTTACTCCAAATATGCTGGACAGTAAATATTCAAACGAGTCATATTCTTTAACTATGACTTATTAACTATTAATTATTATTATTAATTATTAATTAACTATTAACTTTAACTATTTATATGAGTAGAAAAAATATATATCAATTTTTCACTGTTCAAATTAAAAAAAAATTTGGAAATGGACACGCTGAGCACAAACTCAAAAAATCGAAATTTCTATGTAATTATTGTAGGTAATGGAACCACTATGCATACTTTAATTTGAAGTCAGTCGAAAGAAAGTCTGGAAGTTATACGAAAAGGTCAAAACATAGATTTTGAAATTGAAATTCGAAAGAATGACTCAGTCCAGAAAACCACACGAAAAGGAGTTTAGGGGCAAAAAAGGCTACGCTTCTGTGTTTATAGGGTCAAAATCGCTGAAAATTCCGAATTTTATTTAGGTGGGGTTGAAAATGGGGATCAGCCCGAGCCAAAAATTGACCCGATCCTTATAAAAGCATCAGAGTCCTTCCGAAGTTAAATCTTCTCTGGATTATATACGTCAAGTTCCAGATTGTGTTTCGATGTTAAAAGGGATAAACAGTTAGGTCTTTAAATGGCAATGTGGGAACTGAGGTTTTCTATAAAATTTAAGTGGTCACGCTCGAAAGGGAGCTGATACTAGATGACACTACAACTCTTCCTTAGACCAGATATGATTATGTCACACACTTCATGCTCAGCACTCTTTTTAATTTCGTAGTAATGCGAGCATTTAACGATCTTCACCTCCAACTCATTAGTTTCCCTCACATATCTTTATTTATGTGGTCATCGTTTTAATCTTTCCTTAATTTCTATTGGTAGTTTACCCCAGCTTGTTTCTTAGATTTTGTCTAAATTGGTTTGATTAAATTTTATATTAAAGAGAAGAATTTTAACATCCGAACTGTACACATGGTTTTTGAACATGAGAGCATTGTTAGATGCTTTGAAAATATTCGAAATGAGAGCAAACAACGAGGAACACGAGATCCACAGCATTTTCAAGAATATTGACTGTCCACTTGTATTATTGGCCACTCTTTATCGCCATGATAATGCACACTAGATAGTTTCTTTAAACTATCTCGTGTTTCTGGCATTAATGGAGATAAAAGAGTGAGCCAATCAAGTAGGCATCAGTCAATATCTTTTGAAAATCTCTGCCTTGATCTGTTTCCTCTGTTGCGTGTCATTTCAAATATTTTCAAAGCCCTCTAACAATAGCTCTCTATGTTCAAAATGTTTAAAGTTCGGATGTTAAAATTCCATCTTGTTTTAACAGTTTTGGAAATTGTTTCCAATAATTTCAACTTTATACAGAGCATCCCTGAGGAGATGTGAAAAAGGTTGATGTGATATATTTCTAACGAATCTCCAGACTTCTGATACTTACTATATTATTATAATATATATATAAATAGTATATTACTATTAGTATTATAGTAATATATATATAATTATACTTATATATATTTTTATATATATTTATATATACTATATATTATATATATAATATATTTAATAATAATAATAATAATGACAACACTTACAAGCGATTACACTAGTCGCCCATAGTATTTTTACACTCTTTCTGGGTGGCCTATATTAATAAAGTCTATATATATCCATACCTTAGGGAATTAACTAAAAAAAATACATATAAGATACAAGTATGTTTATTAAATTTCTTATTATTAAACTAAATCATCGTACGTTTCTGTCTTATTACAAAACAGTTTTGAAAATTTGCATCAATTATTATTTATCATTCACCTGATTTTAATTGTTTTATTCCAACTATTACATTAGCGTAAACGTCGCTCCAACCGCTCCTATTACACGAGTCGCCCCTGAATTTTATATACTATAATTACTATATATATATATTATTATATATATTATATAATATATATATAATATATATATATATTATATATTTAATATATATTAGATTATATAATTTATTATTAATTTTTAATAGTATTATATATAAAATAGTATATATATATATGAGTTCCGTTGGGCTCAGTGGGTAAGGGCGAGCTTTTTGGCTAGCTCCCTCCGCAGTATTGGTTCGAGTTCTAGTTCGGCCATGTACGGACACAAAAATTTGTCGTTAGTAGATTTTCTGTAATATTTACATATTGCAGTTTACGCTATGTATTACACTCATCTTCAATTCACACACATCAACAACCCTAGCCAAACCTTAACAGAACAGTTCTATTCACACAATAATTCTTCTCTACTTCCGCATTGGAAAAGGCGCGACTAGGATGCAACCACGCCTTCGTGGCCAGCATTCCGACTTACGTCGCGCGGGAAGCAGGGCTTGCTTCGGGCCTAAATTATTCCTGCCTTAACCTGGTCAGAACCATACAAATACTTTCCCTGACAAATTACCTCAGGATTGAGGCTGATGTGGTAAATTAAAAGAGATAAAAATTTTTAAATAATTAATATATATATATATATATATAATTATATACTATATATATATATATTATATAATATATATATTATATAATAGTATTATAGATATATATTATATAAGTAATATAATAAATATTTCTTTCATCTACCTTTTTTCAAGATTGAGTAAGTGGAGACAGGTTTATCGAAAAGAAGCAGAGGAGAACATGACAATGTCGAAAAGAAAGCCCAGCCTTACGCCCTCTGTACTAATTAGTGAGAACTCGTCGCTCAGAAAATTCACCCTAGAGCTTTCGGCGAATGGACCGCGGACGCTCCACAACTTGTTTTCTTCAGTGTAGGTTCATCCATGGCCCAGGTAGGCCAACAACATACCTCCTACAACACCCTGCCATTTCTCTCCTTCATGCAAACCTTTATTCTCGCTCTGCCAAACTCACATTTCTCTTCTGCAAACATTCCTTTTCTGCCTCAATCCACTTTTTCTTTGTCTCCCAACACACTTTACCGACAACATCACACTATACATCCTTTAAAATCCCGATATCATTCATCCTTTTCACATGACAAACCATCTCAACACACTTCCATTATTCTCTCGTTTACCCTTTCTTCACACCACACAGCTCTCTAATATGTTCATTCCTCATTTATCAATTTTCACACTAGCACGCCCCTAAGATGTCCATCTGAACACATTGATTTAATCTATACTTCTAATTCAGACATAGTCTCGCTTAATATAACCATAACACAGGTAACACATACTCATGCAGACCCTAGCGCATCCAGACTTAGTCCTTTTACATCCAACGATTTAATTGCACAGCCATCTTCCTTACAACTTTCCTATACTACCTCTGCATCATCCGTTCCCTCTCATCCAACATAGACAAAATTATTTATCAAACTCTTGTTACAGCTGCTTCCCATCTAACATAACTTCAACTGCGAACTATCCTCCTTCACAACCATAACCTTACTCTTATCTACGTTTACTTTCAGCCCCTCCTTTTACATACTGCCAAATCTTCTCCCAATCTTCTCACTCTCTCGGATTCTCACACAGACACCAAATCACCGCCTTAATGATAAAGTACCCTCCACTCATCTACATCATTTCTAGTGCACCATTTCAGCCACCCTCCTCTATTTCATAACCCATCCATATCAAATTGAATAACCAGGAGATCATAACACCAACCCTGTCTCCTCGCTATATCCTAACATCACCTTTGCCACTATATGTATAATATATATTATATATTATATATATATATTATATATAGTATATATATATATATATATATTTATATTATTATATATTATAATATATATTTATAATAATATATTATATTTTATATATATACTATTATAGATATATCTATATATATATTAGAAGGTCAATATCTCTGCACCATTTAAGCCAAATGTTTATTTGCGCAGTAGGGATAAACTACTGGTTTCTCACTCTTCAGCGTGTAATGGAGAAAAATATATAGAAAAATGTAAAATATCGCTGGAAAAGGGTTTTTCTTTTTCTATTACTATAAGAAAAATTAAAAATAAATATTTAATTGGCTACAACAATGTTAAATAAAATTGTACGTCTTTATAATAAATTCAATAGTTTTTACAAATTTGGTGAAAGTTTATTAAAATTGTTTGGGAGTCGCAGAGTCGTTTTTTTAAGATCGACTCCCGACTGACTCCTTACCACTGAAAACGCGCGACTCCCGACTCCCAATTGTTACTTGATATTATTATATATATATATATATATATATATACTATATATATATATATATATATATATATATATATATATATATTATAATATATCATATTATACAGAGACTCAAACCTCTGCGACAAATCGGAGGGGCTGATAGAGCAACGATAAGGACCATCTATTGTTAAGATAACCTTTGTTGTATGAGCTTTCGTTTCCAAGGTAGGCGACGATCTGAAGGTACAACTAGTTTTATGTTGTGTGACGCTTCGCATGTAGGTTACCGACGATTAGGTTACTCAATTTATGGGTTGTGCCGTGCGTACATCTGTGTACGCTTAACGCCTTTGGAAACACGTGACAATACCTTTAACCTTGCCCAATACTTGTTCAGTACAGTGTGCATCTACGAATTTGATCACTACACTCTTCCGAGTTAACGACATATATGTTTACGGTGCGCGACGAATGGAGAGCGCACCTCATGTACCGGGGACGGTTTCCACACAGAAATCACCCAACCACACAAGTTTGTCGCCTGCATCAAGCGCCTTCGAGAAATGGGGACCTCGTCCCCGTGCTTCGTAATACCGAGGACTCCTGCGTTTGAGAAGAGGTGCTTGAAGAGAGGCGCCAACGACCCGTCGACTGCATGGGGACCATTGTCCATGCCATGGGTTAAAATGAGTGTCTGTTGTTCGGGTCTTGCAAGAGCAAAAGCCTCCATGCATAGCACCTTACAGAAAGTCAGGACTTGGGCCACGGACTTCGCCACCCCGTGTTGCGATTTGCCCGTTGTTTCTGCACGGAGCGCGATAATCCTGACTTTCCGCACGTCTTGTTTACCGGATGGAGTGTGCTTCACACCGTGATGCTACTCTCAAACAGCAAAACAGCACCATATGGGACGAGGGACTCCGCACGCAATGTTCATCAGGGTTCACAGGTGAAAATCTCGTAACATTCTGGGGGAACGTTCTTGGTAATCTGCTGGGACCTTGTTCTGCATTCCCACACCCGTTGGAGACTGCATACTTATCGTACGAGCACGTTCTCGCAGCTCTGGGACGACATCCCTTGCGGATCGCAGAGACATGTGTTCCAACATGATGGCGCTCCAGCGCACTTAAGCCACCAAGTACGGGCGCATCGGAACAGAGTCTACACTGACAAATGGATAGGGAAGGGGGACTTGTTGCGTGGCCGCAAGATTCGACGTCTCCGCCTAGATTATTTTCTTTGGGGCATGTGAGAGTGTGGTGTCTACATTAAGCCCAGTCAAAACGAGAGGTGATTCAGCGAATATCACTGCGTTGACAATGCAGACCCAGTGAGGGCAAGTTTCGTATAGTCCGACAATCAATTGGCCGGCGATGTAACGTGTAATCAGTTACTGAGCGACACTTTGAACACCACCTGCAATTTCTCCAATATAATGATTTCATAACAAGCTACCGCTGTTTGCTTTAACCCCTCGCGTCAACACAAACGTTGTTAACCAAACATATTATCCTTATTGTTACCGCATCAACCCTCGAGTAACAGATGTAAGCACGCGGCACATACATAACTTAGAATACCAAATCTCGGTTACGAAGAACGACGCATCAAATAACATCTCGTGGTTTAATTTACTCAGTCCATTAACTTTGAAAACGAGCGTCATGCAACAGCATGATTTAACTATAATGTTCCTTATCGTCTTGCTCATATCCAGCCCTCCGAGTTTGTTGCGGAGGTTTTGAATCACCTGATATATACCTATTGATAATAAAAATATATAATTATGTAATATTTATATATAATATGATATAAATATATAGGTATTATATATAATATATATATATATATATATACTATAATATTTATATATATATATACTATATTAAATTGGGAAATTAATTTTATTTCGGGAGAATACTTTTATTACCCCACTATTTAGAGGTATTTGAGTCAAACTTATTTGTAAATAATATGGAGGTACTGAAACTGGTTCCCAATTTTTTTAAGTTGCGCACACCCTGAACATTAATCAATAGATTCCATGCACCCTTGCCCTTTCACAATATATATAGCTATCGATTCTCACTATATATTATACTATATAATATATATTTAATATAATATATATATATATATATTATAGTAGTAGTAGTAATATACATTACTTTATATATATATACGAGATTGGGCAGTACGCGGTACATGTATCGGGCGATACTCTTTGTACCGATACCGGTATCGCCAAACACTTGACAAGTACCGATGTAACGGTATCGCCAAATCAATTTTGTGTCCGGTACGAAAACATCGTATACTTTTCGGTACAGGTTTTGATGTATCATGGCCATTTCGTTTGTTATGGGAATGTTTTAAATATCCGTAGTGAACCGAAAGTTTTAAAATTAAATTAGAAAATGAGCTTGAAAAAGTTTGTCTCGCAAATCTTAGTACGTATGTTTAATCTGTGTTCAATTTGTTAAAATGTAAATAAGAGATTTTATTACTAAAGATTAAAGATATATTTTATTATTTCCAGCACTCCACGGTCGGTGGCACGGGAAGAGCTCCTGTAACTATGCATTCTTTACCTCGTCTTCCAGTGCCAGTCGCATTCATTTAGCAATCTAAAGTTGTTAAAATGCTATTTATTAATGCTCTAGCAATTTTTACTATTTTTTATTCAAAATGACCCATTCTTCTATACACACCGGTCTCGTGTGTGTGTGTTGTGTGTGTGTGGTGTGTGTGTGTGTCGTAGTGTGTGAGCGTATTAGGATGTTGTGTTGTGTTGTGTGTGTGTGTGTGTGCGTGTGTGTTGTGTGTGTGTGTTGTGTGTGTGTTGTGTCGTGTGTGTGTGTGTTGTGTGTGTGTGTGTGTGTGTGTGTGTTGTGTGTGTGTGTGTGTGTGTGTGTTGTTGTGTGATGTGTGTGTGTGTGTGTGTGTGGTGTGTGGTGTGTGTGTGTGTGTGGTGTGTGTGTGTGTTGTGTCGTGTTGTGTGTGTGTGCGTGCTGTGTGTGTGTGTGTGTGTGTGGGTGTGTGTGTGGTGTGTGTGTGTGTGTGTGTGTGTGTGTGTGTGTGTGTGTGTGTGTGTGTGTGTGGTGTGTGTGTGTGGTGTGTGTGTGTGTGTGTTCATGTGTGTGTGTGTGTGGTGTGGTGTGTGTGGTGTGTGTGTGGTGTGTGTGTGTGTGTTTTGTGTGTGTGGTGTGTGTGGTGCTTGTGTCTGTGTGTGTGGTGTGTGTGTGTGTGGTGTGTGTGTGTGTTGTGTGTGTGTGTGTGTGTGTGGTGTGTGTGTGTGTGTCGTGTGTTTGTGTTGTGGGGGTGGTGTGTTGTGTGTGGTGTGTGTGTGTGTGTGGTGGTGTGTGGTGTTGTGTGTGTGTGTGTGTGGGTGTGTGTGTGTGTGTGTGGTGTGTGTGTGTGTGTGTGTGTGTGTGGTGTGTGTGTGTGTGTGCTGTGTGCTGTGTGTTGTTGTGTGTGTGTGTGTCGTGTGTGTGTGTGGTGTGTCGGTCTTCAGCTATTTGTGCAACACGTAATTTCACACAGTTTGCTGTTCCAACTACTCTAGAATAAAGAGGCGTCTCTGATCGATTGAAATATTACGTTTCATATTTGTTGATAATTAATTGCATTTTATGGCAAAAAATTATTTAGGGTTCATGGACAGTCATCTCGATTCAATGGTAGTTACCTTTCAATACACGCGGAAAAAATACGTGCTGCTGGCCATATAGTTACAACATGTTAAGTTGTATAGGTTTAGAACACTCGTGAATGGGGCTTGGAACTCCCATATCAGCGTCCGTTTATTTAGTACTATTAATAGTTAGTTAAGATGAACAGTTATGATTTATATAGCAGAAATGATTTAAACTCTGTAACACATCCGTTTATTTACAGTTCAACATAAGTTTTATTTCGGTATAGTATGAAATCCTTTCTTGTAGTACCTTCTGATTTAGTAGTACATTCTTCATCTATATGCATGTATACATTATTACGCGGGCAGCGAAACGTCTGCTGTGTATCCATACGCAAGTCCAGCCCCGTCTGTCCCCTTGTCAGTTGCCAATGTTGTATTTTTCGAGGTCGACTATCGGAACAGCGTGAGTGATTCGACTTAGAGGTAATTAACTGATGCTATCGGTGTTGTGTCCCCACCGTAGACACGATTCTTCAGACCCACAGGTAATACTCCAGTTGAGTAAGGTCTGGTGATCTAGGAGGCCATGGAATGACCTCCATGTTCTCACCTACGGGGGTGTGTTACGTTTAGATGAGTTGCACAGCCCTTGCTGTATGTGCTGTGCTCCTTCATGCTGGTAGTAGCAAATTTGACGTGTCTGTAGTGATTACCCCCGGGAGGGTCTGACACAGTAGTCCAGAATTCTTGATTTCATTCACTTATCTTAGGTTCCTTTGGTAAATGTCCGCCCCAGATCAGTTATTATCTAGCAGCTTCCAACTACCATTATGGAGTAAACCTACCTAGTGTCGCGCTGCGGTAGCGGTGATATTGCGGTGTTTTCCTCGGTTGCAGTCACCCGATAATTCACCATTTAATCGTGCCGAATTATGTGGTAAACCTGGCGTCATCCGGTCCACAAGATACGGGAGGCTGCCGTCCAAGTTATTGTCAGAAGCATGGACCAACATTTGACTACGCAACCTCAAACAACGTCCGGGATCGCCGGGATGCAGACAGTGTACGATGTGTACTGTCCTTTAATGAAAAATGGTTGTACATATCGTGTAGAATGCACCCTACCGTCCTGTCTGCCGTAATGAGTTGTTGGGTGTTTCCGTGGTATACAGATAGTAGAAGTCAACTCCATGTCAAGGACGGGTGGAGGTTGAACTTGGGTGGCGAGATGTTGAGTAGGCGCAACCTTATTCTGAAAACCTTCCTGTACAATCTCTACATATTAGAGTGGAATCGGTTCCAAACGATTGGACTATCTCCGTCGGTATTACCCTCCGTAGCTCTGGGCATTGGCTTGTCTTCAAGAATAAATGCCTCAACCATATCGTCAGTTCCTGGGTCTGTATACATTATTATGTGGATAGGTGTTATTGGATGCTACAATTAAATAGTCTGTCATGCTAAGGAACACGATTACTACCATTCGTAAAGTGCTTCGCTGATTTTTGTACGGATATTCCTGCGATCGATCCCCAACAGGTAGTGTGTCATAATTACCATCGAAAATTCTGAAATTTAGGGCAAGTGTAATATAATTATACAATAAATGTGATTTGTCCTTCATGGAGGATTTATATGGGGCTTTCTACCCCCATTCAGCCTTTTCTGAATGTATTACAACTAACTTTTGGTAGTAACTATTCCCCGCTGACACATGTGCATATCTTCCCACGAGGATTGCCAGGAAACAATGTTTTGGATCTGGATGACAGGTCTCGATGAAAACTACATAATTTCTGCCATAGAATGCAATTTCAGCATTGAACTACACGGTTTTATTGGAAATTCGGAGGTTCATGAGAAATCGCATTTTATGTGCATACCGCGAAACCCTAAAGTTATCAACAATGAATGATTCATCCAAAAACTCTTTATTCAACAAGTTTAATAATAATAATGCCAATCATTTACGGGAATATTCCCTTGTTGCATATATATATATATATTATATATATATATATAGATACTATAATATATATATTATATTCATTATATATATATTATATATATATATTATTATATATATATATATCTATATTTATCACCCATCCTATATATATATATAATAATTTAAATATATATATTATATATATATATATATATATATATATTAAATATCTATATTATTATTTTATATAGATAAATTAGGGCATGCTAGGTGTGAGAAGAATCTTATGAACATGAGGACAATGAACCGATTAGAGAGTGTGTGGGTGTGAGAAGGCGGTAAAATGAGAGATAATAGTATGTTGAGATGGTTATGTCATGTGGAGCGCTGGCCCTCGGATTGGTTAAGCGGATGTTAGTGGCGAGCGAGTTTGTAGTAACCGACCGGCTGGCGACCGGAAAGAAAAGTGGATTGAGCCGGTAACCGAATGTCTGAAGGAGAGAAAATGTGGTTTGGCAGAGGCGAAGACATAAAGGCTGTGATAGGAAAGCGGGTTGGTGTCATGGGTATGGTTGCTGGCCCCCTGGGCCAGGAGATGAAACCCTTACATGACGATTTACCATATGAGGGTCCGTCGCGGTTCCCTGAAGCTCTAGGTGGATTTTCTGTCTGTGACGAGTTCTCACTAATTTGGCTACAGAGGGGGCGGCTTTAGGCTGGCTTTCCTTCGACTTTGTCATATTTTCTACTGCTTTTCTTTCCGATGCATTGACACGCACTTACCCAGTCTTGGCAAGAGGGGAGATAAAGGAAAGAAAGAAACTACTAGTATATTATATACTATATATATATATATATATTATATATATTATACTATATATTAATATATATATATATATATATATATATATATCTATTTATATATATATGTATAATATCTTATATATATATACACAGTATATATCGTCTATATATACTATATATACTATTACTATAATAACTATAGTAATACTATATACTATATATATATATCTACACTATATATATACTATATATATATATATATACTATATATATATTATATATATATATTATATATCACATATATTTATATATATATTTCTTTCTTTATCTTCCTCTTGCCCCAAGACTGGGGTAAGGTGCTCGCATACAGGGAAAAGAAGCAGTAGAAAATATGACAAGTCGAAGAACAGCAAAGCTTACAACCCCTCTGTCCTTTCTTGTGAGACACTCGTCCACGGACAGAAATCCACCCTAGAAGCTTCATGGGACCGCGACGGACCCTCGACTAGTGGGGTAAATCGTTCAGTTGAAGGGTCATCCCTGGCCCAGGTGGCACAACCATACCCGCATACAAAAACCTCGCCATTCTGTCCTCATCATGCACCCTTTCTTCTCGCCTCTGCCAAACTCACATTTCTTCCCTTCGACATTCGCATCTTTACCGACTCAATCCACTTTCTCTTCGTCTTCCAGCCGGGTCGGTTCCCACACACACCCACTATAATCGCTTAACCAAACCGACTATCATTCACCTTTCCCTGACGCATACCATCTCAACTACCTTTCTTTATTCTGCATTTTACCCCTTTCTTCACACCACACAACTCGCTAAGACGTTCATTCCTCATTTTATTATTCTTCTACACCTAGGCATGCCTTATATATATTATATATATAATTATAATATTATATATATATAATATATATTATAATATATAATAAATAGTAGGT
>JABUQX010108877.1:20000-32500 GCA_015478945.1 Trachelipus rathkii | reverse complement strand
GAGTGAGTAGAAAAGTTGTGAATGATATGAAGGTGCTGGTCAATTAAATCGTTTGAAGGGACTAAGTCTAGTGCGCTAGGGCGTCTTACCATGAGAGTATAGTTAATACATAATGAGAATGTTGAATAATACACAACAATAATTACCCAAGATACCATAATGAATGTCATTAGTCAAAAGCTTAAAAGTAACGGAGTAATGGCACTTCGTTACTTTCCTTTCAAAGAAACGAAATAACGATAACGGAACTACTTTTCCGAGTAACGGAGTAACGATAACGGAACTACTTTTTGAGTAACGATGCCCACCCTCTGCATATATATATATAGTATATATTATAATATATAATATATATATATATATATATATAAATAATATATATATTTATATATAACTATAATAGTATATATATATATATAGTTATATTATATATATATATTTAATATATAGATATATATATATATATATATATATATAATATATATCTCTCCCCTTTCGTTGTGGCGTAAGAGCACCTAATATGAAATTTTAGTATAAAGAGCATTATAACATCCCGACAGAAAGGGAGTCGGATCAGATATGAAGCTTAGTCGAAATGGAGCTGGAGTGGAGCCAGAGCTGTGTGTTGTTCGAACTTGTTTTTGACTTGTATAATGTATGTTACGTCAAACCATATGCAATGAAGAGTGATGAGTCCGAATACAGTGATCCCAGCCCTCAACGAGGTGCTATTAGCCTCAATGAGGGTTTGGGCTATGCCCATCAACTGAATATAATATATAATATATATATATATATATATATATATATATATATATATATATATATATATATATATATATATATATATATATTATATATAATATATATATATATATATGTTACAGTGTGTATGGGTGTTTGTGTACATGAATACTCTCAGTGCGGATTATTTTTTAATGGTAGTAGTAGTAGTAGTAGTAGTAGTAGTAGTAGTAGTAGTAGTAGTAGTAGTAGTAGTAGTAGTTTTGTCTTATTCACCATAGTCAGCCACAATTATTATTATTATTATTATTATTATTATTATTATTATTATTATTATTATTATTATTATTATTATTATTATTATTATTATTATTATTATTATTATTATTATTATATTGTCTTTATTATTAAATTTGTTTAACGGTTAGGGTGAAGGCCAACGTGGGAGCCCGGCAGGGCAAGGAACCGCGCGAAAACCGCTCGCGAAATTTAAATAAACTCGCTAAACTGAATTCTAGTTGTTACGTCTTTCTAAAACGTAAGGCAGTGTATCCCTTCCGCTTTCTACGCTTTGAACGTAAACTATAATATTTAAATAAATTTTCCTTTAATCCTTTAATAATTCATATACTCCATTTTCTTTTCAAGCTGGAACATTTATATTTTTTATTTCTTTTTGTTTAATCCGTTTTCTAAACTTTAAAAATATTCTTTAATGAATAAATATATATTTTTTTTTAAGCTGTAACATTTATATCTCATATATTATATTTATATCTCGTTTTTAAGCTTTGCAACGTTAACTTTAAAAGATATTTCTATTTCTTTTAATCTGGAACAACTGATATTTTAATTATTTTAATATATTTCGTTTTCTTTTTTCATACGCTAACTTTAATAAATAAATATTTTTTCTTTTAACCTATAGCAATTATATTTCATTTCCCTTCATATATAATTGTGCATAGCCCGTTTTCCTTTCCAAACGTCAATCAATAACCTATATATCTCTTGAGGCGTGTGAAATATATAAGTTAATATCTTACAATCTTAAGATCATCCTTCTGAAACTAGATTTCCGTCTCTCTCTCTATTTCATATTATATCTCATCGTAAAAATCATAAGAGTGGAGTGAGTGGGGTTCATGCTGGTGTGTCTGAATCTTTAACTCTCAAATAGTTGCTCTCTCTCTCTCGCTCGAGCGTGACAGCCCACTCAATACGCTACTAGAGTGGTCATAGAGCGAATTACAGCCGCGAGAGCCACAAACCAAGCCTTTCGAGTGGCGCGTGCGATTATCATACAAGACCGTTGGAGACATATATACCTACGTCAGAAATTTTGGCCTCTGTGGAGTTTGACTACAGAGCGCGCTCGCAGACAGACATGAGAGTGTGCTGTCGTTGTAGAATAAATTTAGAAAAGAAGTATATAACAACACGCTAATATCATTATTTAAGAGCATTCTGAAACTACTTATTAACACGCTGTGACATCGAAACTATAATCTTATTTAGCTCACTAATTTCTAGACACAATATTTGTTTAGTGTAAAGTAATAAAAGATGCTTTGTGGGTGTGGTTGTCTTGGCAGTGTCGATAGCCCTCCCAGTCGTATAAGCAAGATTCTCTCCTCTCGCTCCCGTGCGGCGCTCGGACATAGCGCGCCAGCCGCGAAGATACAGTAACATGATACTTGTGTTGTGGTGCGGAAGAAAGAGAAGCATATACCAGCGGCAATGTGAGACAGGACAATAAGATATACAACAGTTCGAGATTGCGTAGGGTGAAGGAGTCAAGGCCCCCGCATATGCCATCCTGAGGGAGGTAGGGTGGGACCGGGGAAGGGGCTTTTTACTTTTGAGCGGGATTTTTGGAAAGAGAGGAAAGGATCCGAGTGTTGGTGTTTGGGGGTGGTGAAGAAACCAATTTGTGTAGCTAGGGTTTAGCAGTAGGTTTTCTGTAAACAGAAAATTGTAAGATGTTCTGGGGGGTCCAAGAAATGAGAGTGTCAAGGAAGGGAAGGGTGTTGTTGTTGGAAAGTTCTATTGTAAATTTTATGTTGGGATGTATATTATTGATAAGGTTAAGAATGTTGGTGGGGTTTATAGTTAATGGTAAAGCTGCAAAAATATCATCAACGTATCTAAACCAGAAGGAATTAGATAACAAAGGATGAGGGAGAATATGGTAGAATTCGATGAGTTCCATAAATATGTTAGCTAGTATAGGAGAGAGTGGGGAACCCATGCTTAAGCCTGAGTTTTGTTTGTAGAAGTTATTATTAAAATGGAAGAAATTATGATTAAGAGAGAGGAGTATGAGTTCTTTGAGGAGGGGGAAAGGGTGTGAGAGGGTTATATCATGTTCATTAATAAAACGTTCGAGTAAAGAAATGGTGAAAGGGACAGGTACTGAAGTAAACAATGAAACAACGTCAAAACTGAGTAAATTGTGGGTATTAGGGTTAATGTTTCTAGTTTTAGATATAAAGTCTACCTTTCCTACGTCGCGTGTGCTTTACTTGTAAATCGTTCTATGACACGATGATTTCAACACGCTCATCTACAACGCTCTCTCTCTCTCAAGAACTCCTTCTCCTTCTCTCGTGTGTACTATACTATATATCTCTCTCTCTCTCTCAATCTCAGGAACTTCTCCAGATTACCTGGTATGGAACCCTCGCTGGTGTGTGGCCTCCACTCTATCTAGACTTGCCTTCTCCCTCCATTATCTGAAATACATAAGAATACATATATACTCTCGCGCAGAGCCGTGTAGATCCGAATTCTACTCATATATACATACACTACCTGCTCTACTTCTGTGATATTCTCTCGTTCGGTTTAGATACGTTGATTGATATTTTGCATGTACGCCCTTTATACAATGTGTGGAATACTGTCACTCGCTGCGCGAGCGTGTGCGTGGTACTCTCTCACCGTCTCTATCAACCTCCATGACATATATACGCTCAATATATATCCGATTACTGTATTCACATAACACAACACACATCTGCTTTCCCCTATCCCTCCCCTCGTTCGCACCTTCGCTACAATGTCATTGGACTTCCTCCGTCACACAACTGAACGAGTAGGCTGTCCATAAATGCTGTTATATATCCTACAACTCTGAGCGAATAGCGCGTGCAACTACGACATACACATCATACGCTCTCGTCCACCCACCCGGAGCACACTAATATTGCTCGCGAGAGCGCCTGACTGCGCGTATCTCACATATTTCGCTCATACATTATACATAACGTGGGAGTGCGTGGCACCCTATCTTGTGTAGTGCGTCCTACGGGCATATATATACTACATGAGACATTACACCTCTGTATTTTAGCTATCTTACCGTCTCCGCATATCTCGCTTCTTACGCAAGAACAATCAGTGATAGCTGGGAGATACATAGACTGCTGGCCTCCTTCTTGTAGCGGCGACCGCTCCGGATAGAGTCTCGTGCTCCATGTAACTGGAACACCGATGAGTGCGCGCGCGCGACAGAATGCCTCGACGTGCATAAAACAGTATAGCATTTCCTGTTATTGTCTTTTTATTAGTGAGGTCGATGCTATCATACTTATGTAGACTTTTGTGAGTTAAAATTAATACTTCAATGATTATGGTGCCCCAGTTCGTAGAGATCACGTTATAAATTGCTAAAAATGAAATTTGTTTGTGTTCCTCTTGCCTAAATTTTTTTCTACAAAGAAGTAAATTCGTTTGGGAGTTTTATAATGCAAAATGAAAGCTCTATTTTGTAGTGGAGTTGTAAATCAAGAGATAATGGCAGGATGGAAAAAGGTGGGGTGAACGGCTACGAATCTGCTTTACTACTTTAATGATCCTTTGCGAAAAAGTTTTAGAGTCAATAAAATAAGAATCTCCATGAGTTATCAACAATAAAAATAATAAATGTTTTATTTTTGAGAATAAATAGAAAATATAAATATTTAGATTTTAAAGAAAATATAAATGAATATTAAATGATTTACAGTTTTAAAAGAATATATTTATTGACGTTTGGAAAGGAAAACGGGGCTATGCACCAATTATATATGAAGGGAAATGAAAATATAAGCAAGGAAAAGAAAAGAAAAACTTATTTGAAATATGAAAAAAGAAAACGAAATATATGAAAAGGATGCTAAGAAAGTTTTCTTTTTTATGTAAAATATAAATATCTTTAAGGCTTTAACTTCAAAGCTTACTTACTAGACGTAAATAGTAATATATGAAGATTTAACATGTTCAGCTGTAAAAAAATATATATTTATTCCTTAAGGAAATTTTGTGAAAAGTTTAGAAAACGGATTAAACAAAAAGAAATATAAAATATACATGTTCCAGCTTGAAAAGAAAAATGGAGTATGATGAATATTAAGGATTAAAAGGAAAATTTTATTTAAAATATTATAGTTTACGTTCAAAGCGTAGAAAGCGGAAGGGATACACTGCCTTACGTTTTAGAAAGACGTAACAACTAGAATTCAGTTTTTTTAGCGAGTTTATTTTAAATTGTTTCGCGGAGCCGGTTTTCGCGCCGGTTCTTGCCTGCGGCTCGCACGTTTGGACCTTCACCCTTACCGTTAAACAAAATTAAATCAGAAAAACATAAAATATCAAAAATAATAAAAAACAATAAAAATAATAATAATAATAATAGTAATAATAATAATAATATAATAACAATTAATAATAATAATAATAATAATAATAATAATTGTGGCTGGACTATGGTGGAATAAGACAAAAAACTACTACTACTACTACTACACTACTAACTACTACTGCTACTACTACTACCTACTACTACTACTACTACCATTAAAAAATAATCCGCACTGAGAGTATTCGATGTACACAAACACCCATACCCACTGTAGGTATATATTTATATATATATATATATATATAGGATATATTTATATATATTATATATATATATACTATATATATATAGTATAGATTATTATATAGTATATATATATAGATATATATATTTCCAGTGGATGCATCAAGCCCAAATCCTCAACGAGGCTTATAGGCACCTTCGTTGAGGGCTGGATTCACTGTATTTCGGACTCATCACTCTTCATGCATATGTTTGACCGTAACATACATTATACAGTCAAAAACAAGTCGGAAAAACAAAACACAGCTCTGGCTCCACTCCAGCTCCATTTCGACCTAAGCGTTTCATATACCTACCGACTCCCTTTTTCTGTCGGGATGTTGTATTAATGCCTGCTTTATACTAAAATTTCCAATATTAGGTGGCTCTTACGCCCACAACGAAGCGGAAAGGGATATATATATATAATATATATTATTATATATGCTGACTAATATATATATATATATTATATATATATATATATATATATATATATATATATAATATAATATATATATATATATTATATATATTATATATATATATATATATATATATATATATATATATATACTATATATGCAGCACGGAGCATCGTTTACTCAAAAAAGTAGTTCCGTTATCGTTACTCCGTTACTCGGAAAAAGTAGTTTCGTTATCGTTATTCCGTTTCTTTGAAAGGAAAGAACGGAACGTGCCATACTCCGCATACTTTTAGCTTTTGACTATGACATAATTATGGTATCTTGGGAATTTATTGGTTTGTGTAATTCAACATTGCATTATTATTAAAAAACCATACTCTCATGTAAGACCCTAGCGCACTCAAGACTAGTCCCTTCAACGGATTTAATTTGAACCAGCCACCTTCATATTCATTCACAACTTTTCTTACTACACTTGATCATCCGTTCCCTTTTCATGCCAACATAGTATACTACATATTTAAGCCAGGAACAATTGTTCCAGCAACTCATCCATCTAACATAAACTTCACACCCATGGACTATCCGTCATCACAACCATAACCTTACTCTAATCTACGTTTTACTTTCAAGCCCCTCTTTTTACACACCTGCCAAATAACCTCTCTACCAATTCTCTCCAAACTCTCTCCAGATTCGCCACACAAAATGCAAAATCATCCGCATATAATAGGTAGGGCACCCTTCACTTCTCTTCCATTCTCCATCCATCTCTAAACCACATCCCTGCCACCCTCAACCTCTAAATCTTTCATTAAGCCAGATAGAATATAACAAATTTGAATAACCAAGGAAACATAAACACCATTCCTGCTCAAATCCGTCTATTAATATTATACCAATCACCTTTCGACTCTATTTATTCTTACACTCGCTTCACTATCGTCATACATACTTTGATTTCCATTCAGAGAAGCTACCACCAACACCACTATATCATAAACACTTGCCATAAAAGCTTTCCCTGTTTAATTCAATTCATACGCGCTGTTTTGCAAATCCAAAAAGTTAATACCCATTATTCTTCTTCTCCTTCATTTTCTCATCATTTGTTTCAATGTAAAGATTTTATCCACACATCCTCTACCATCTTCTAAAACGCACCTTGTTCTTCACAATCAGTCCTTTAGTCACTCGACGCATCCTTTCGACCAAAATACCAGTATAATATCTTCCCTACTACACTTAATAACTAATTCCCTATAATTCCTACAGTTACCTTATCTCCTTACCTTAGTTAAGGGTACTGCTCTCCTCCAATCCCTGGGAACTATACCCTCCATAAACGCTTTGTTACACAACTTCCAAAAATCCAATGCATTCACCATCGCGCCTTCCGTGTCTGAACACTTCACGGTAATTTCATCTAACCTACAGATTTACCATTCTTCAGCTTTCTCGCTCTACCATTACCCTCTCTTTACTAAAACCTGTCAATCGCCGCAATAATCCTATCACGTATTCCTTCTTGGCACCATCAAACCAACACAAATTCACTATCACCTCTTCATGTACTGCCAATGTTTATGCAGATTTTTCGAATTGTTTCCCACCCACACTCTAGTCCCACATTTATTCTTCAGTTACGAAACATCATCCCTGTTCATTACTCTATGCCAGATTCCCTTTACTCCTTATATATATATATATATATATATATATATTATTATATTATTATATAATATATTATATATATATATATATAGTATTTATATATATTATATTATATATTATATATAATAGTATAAATATTATACTAAACATAAATTATATGTAGGCTATATAAAGTTATAATATATATATTAATATAGATAAAATATATTATATTTATATATATATATATATATATATATATATATATATATATATATATATATATAATTTTTTATATATATTTATATATATTTTTTTAGCTTGACCGGGTGGTCCATTGGCTATCAATATTCAAGGAAGCCAACCAAAATGTAACGCTTAAAAGAACGGACTGCGACAAAATAACGGAAGTTATTTGTGTGCGTTACATGAAGAATAAAGTAAAGAGGTCTCTATTACTCCGTTACTCAAAAACTAGTTCCGTTTATAACTGATCGGCCCACCTCTGTGTGTGTATATATATAGATAATATAATATATATATATATTATATAAATATATATATATATTCAGATAAAAGTTAATATTACAAATGTAAATGGTATATATATATATATATATATTATATATATATATATATATATATATATATATATATATATATTATATATATATAGGTGTGTACAGGGGGGGGAGGGGGGCACTTGCCCCCCCCCCCCTAGAAGTGTTTACTCTTATAGAGTCTACCTGCGAATTTTTTTGATCCAACGTCCAGTTCCGGGTGGCTGTTAAGTACGTTTTACGATATATATATATATAATATATATAATATATATATATTAATTATATATTTTATTATATATATCTATATTATATATATATTTGTATATATATATATATATATATATATATATATATATATATATATATATACGAGTATATGGCAAAGGCTAGTTGCAATCGTCATTTTCTCACATTTCTCTTGCCGATACGAGGTCTTCTCACTCATTTTATATGCTCTTTTAATTTGTAGATAAGAACTGTGTTGTTATTCTATCTATGTTTTTTTTTTTTTAATGTTGATATGTATATATAAATTCTAGATTTTGTGTTCAGTCGGATTCTCAATTCTTTATTAAGTGTTTAAGGTTCAAAGTAGCATTGAAATTATCACTCAACACCGCCTCAGTGTAAAGTTATAGTTCAATTTCATCAGATCATGAATATTAGGAGATTCCTTGGTACGTACGTTTTACCTTAAATATTACATTAAAATTTTGTGTATTTACTCCTGAAAAGTAGGGATTTTGTAACACATGATCTTACTGTCCAAATGAGGGTTAGTTTATTTTAAAAAACTATTTTTTCATTACAACACAGAAATTAGTGGTTTTCAACTTAGTTTTGCTTACTTTGATTTTTTCTTGTTACATCTTTGAATGTTAGCAAAATTATTTAACATAATGACCTATATGTTGCAAGAGATTGTTACAGTAGATAGAACCATATATAGTTATATATATATATATCTAATATAGGTAATATATATATATATATACTATAGTTATATACTATATATATATATATATAGATATATATATATATATTATTATATATATATATATATATATATATATTGTTTGCCAAGTAAATTTTGAAAAGGAAGACATAAAAATGGAAATGGTAGCGGTGAAAACGAAGATACCAATAAGTCAACTAAGACTCACCAAGAGGCAATCCCTCCTTTTCGCATATTATCGCATGATGAAGAACCCACACCCATGGCCAGAAACCTCGACGAGTCAAGATATGGGTCTAGATTTCGGAGCTAGCGTTTCAGTAGATGACAGTCACGAAAATGACATTGGTAGATACGTTGGACATTCATCTATGATTTCGACTGAGAAAAAGAAACAGTTACTGAAAGAGTGTTGGATTCCACCTAAGACCTATAAATTTTTTAGAAGATGCTACCCACTTAAAGGGGAAATTTCAATATGAATGTGTTGGGAACATTTTCACTTGACTGACATACTCCAGGCGCCTAAAGGGAGCAATTTGCAAGTTTTGTATTTTATTTCCACTGAATTAAAGTTCGGTCAGAGGGTGGTCCTAGGCTCTTTAATAATAAGCATCTTTCGCTAAATAAAAATAGTGGCATGGGTTTTTAAGGAAACATCAACACGAGGAGTGCATAAAACTGCTGTTGAAGCTGCAAGATTGTTCCTACAGGACGTGCCGGTAGACATCCAAATTAACCAGGATTCTAAGAAAAATCATAGAAAAAAAATTAAGAAAAAAAAAAAAAAAAAAATTAATTTCTTTAAGAATTTCATGTGTGACATTTTCTGGTACGCGCGATTTACTGCTTCAGGGTAAGCATCATGATGAGGGAGTGTGCAAGATTTGTGCCGCTTACGAATAGATGCCGGAGATCATCATTGAAAACCCATTTTGAAAAGGGGAAGAAATTCACACAAACCAATCAGTTCAGATTCAGAAATGAGATCATTTTCTCTATTGGGGTTTTTTCTACTATAAGGAAAGCATACAGATATAGAAGGTTTTAAGAAGTGCGCGCGTATAGCTATAGCAGATAAAACCGCTGATATTTCTGGGAAAGGAATTATCCATCAGGGTTGCCGCTATTTCCGACAAGACCGATGCAAGTCAAGAGGAATTTTATTGGCTTTGGAGAACTGAAAGCGCTTGGGACGCAAAAAAACCATGCGAAGCCATTGAACGATTTTATTTCACGACCAAGAAACTGGATCCCGAAAAATGCGTGGGCTTGGGTTTCGGGGGGTTTTCCCCGGGGGGGGGGATGGGGGGGGGGGCTGTTCTACGATTGTCTGGCAAAGAAGGAGGTGTCCAAGCAATATTTGCGGAAAAAGTATAAAAAAGCATTGTTCTTTCATTGCTCTCACACAAGCAAATCTAGTTGTAAATAATTTGAAACACAATACCAGAAATCCGCAATACTGTGGGAACTATAAAGGACATTATTACGTTTTTTCGAGAGTCGGTCTTGAGAAGAAAATTAATGCCAAACATCCCAAGCCTGTGCCAGACCAGAATGGTCTGAACAACACAAGTGCATCAGAGTGTTTAGGTAGCACTTTGTACAAATGATGGCAAGATTATAAACCCTTTTCCATTGAAGGAAATACCCCCACAAGAAAAAGCGCTTTTCAGTTGCATTCAGCGGCATGTAAGTCGTCATTCATCATGGCTATGATATTGATCGCGAAGTACTCTGCGATGTTAGAGCCAGTTGTAAATGCTCTCCAATCCAAGACCTTGGATATCGTCAAAACCTCGCATCACATTCAACATATTGTGGAAATGGTTAGGAGCCACCGGAAAGATGAAGAAAAAAATCACCGATTAAGTGTTATTAAGTGCTATCAAATCGCCGAGCAACTGGGATTTGATCTGAATATACCACGGATTTTTGGTAGGCAGCAGCACCGCAGCAACCATCCAGCAACAAATCCCACGGAGTTCTGGAGAGGATCCTTAATAACTCTGTATTTAGATTCTATAACCTCTTCTTTGGAATTACGGTTTTCTACTGAAAATACACCTGCTTAATGCATTGACATTTCTACATCCTTTCCACATGCTACTAAAAACTAACCGATGAGTTAAATGAAAAGACAGCTTCATTTTAGTTTTTTACCACTTTGAAGGCATAGAAGAAGAGCTAGAACTTTGGCAACAAAATTTGGAAGGACAAGAATCCAGAACTGAGTAGTGAAGAACTAAAAGATCTTGTTGTTTCCCAAGTCTTAAAGGAGGACTGAACCTTTCTTTCTGTCGACGAAAAAGGCTTTGATGATACTACTCGCCAGCATTATATATATATATATATATATATATATATATATTTATATATATATATATATACTTCGCTATGAGGTAGTCATGACCAGTGCGTATCAATGTATATATATTATAATACTTATATTAATTATATATATATAAAATATATATTATACTATATATATAGTATATATATATATATGAGAAGCTCTTTCTAAAATTTTAAGCTGCTCCCCCTAGCATAGAAACGCGATGCGCGCGCGCGCGTGCTCGCTCAGCTACTGATCTGATATCGGTTATAGAATAATATATATATATATATATATTATATATACTTATTATATATTGTATATATATAGATATATATATATATATATATTATATAGATATATATATATCAGAGGCGGATTTTGGTGGTAGGCAGAGAAGTCAATGCCTACTTGCCTTAGTGAACCCAAAAAATATTAAAAAGTCTATATTATAAATATATATATTATATATATATATATATAATATATATATATATATATATATATTTATAATATTATATATATATATAGATATATAATTTATATATATTATATATATATATATATATTATATATATATATATATATATATATATTATACTATATAATATATATATATATTATATAATATATATATATATATATATATATAGATATATATATAATATATATTATATATATATATGATTCGTTTCGAAGGCTCACTGATAAGCCGCCGACTTAAATTTCTACTCGATTCCCTTTTTTAATATTAGCGATTGGTGGCAACTTTTATATCTCTGAGTCAAAAAAATAGTTCCTTTTCCTATATGGATAGGCAACTTCATTATTTGCTGACCGACTCAATTAGCAGTCATTTTTTTTTTAAAGAATCCCAATTTAAATTACATTAGCAAGAAATAAAAGAATATATTAG
>JABUQX010108877.1:0-12500 GCA_015478945.1 Trachelipus rathkii | reverse complement strand
TATATATATATATATATATATATATATATATATATATATATATATATATTATAGTTATATATATTGTATATGGCAAGTGTGTTTTTATAAAAACATGGCAACGTTGTTTATTTGAAAACACTTGGCAACGTTGTATGGTGGGAATTTTAAAAAAATCGATTATCTTTTCTAAAATATCGATATCTGACATTACCTTAAAGCGAACTATTACCAAATAAATAAACAAAAATAAATGAAAAGGCCCACCCCGATAAATGGAAAAGAAATTGCACAAATTGATGCTACTAAGCAAACTCTCACTAGGCACAGCGATTGTCACAAGCAACACCAACAAGATCCAAGCGTCGAATCAATTTGTGAATACTATAAATTATAAAATTACTTTAATACTCATTTCACAGAAATCTGCACCAGCTTCCAGCAGCACCAAAATTTGGAGAAAAGATTTACACTACAAAGAAATTTGAACCACCCACAAAAACTGGAAACGAGTGTGAAAAATTAAATAAATATGAAAATCACCAGTAATAGTCGTGGTCATAGGAGGTTGTGTTTTGACTGTGCTCATCCATTTTACTGCATTATTTGATTTTCTTTGATGTAATTTTCCACTCCTTTGTGTTTGTTTTCTTTTTGTATTATATATAGTGACGTTAGTACTTTTTGTTTTTAAAGCATTAGATCATTAAAAGTATAGAAACAGTAGGAAGCCACATGGGCCTGTCGAGGCTGTCCCAGTCAACCAGAGTAACAACATGCTAGAGCTTGTCAATATATTGCATAATATTAACTATTACATATTATACACTAGACTATTACCAAAAACAAAAGATTGAGCTACGGTGCATGCTAACCACTCTACAAGCTTTAATAAGTTCGTCATAATTACAATATAAAGTTCTTTTTTTATTATTTTAAACCAATCCGCTCAAGAATGGTAACCTCTCCATACAGACCGAAGCCCGCATGAAGATGCCGAGCGAAGGGACCATTAGCTGAGGGTGGATTTCGGTAAAATCTTCCATGTGTATAATTTTAGAACGATATTCAAAACACATTCGCGACACATTCGCGAAAAAAGAATCGCCACTTGCAAAAATACGCCACGGTTCATATTTTATAAAGGACAAATTTTAGGACAAATGAATAAATAAATAAATAAATAATTAATAAATTAAAAAATAAAGAAATAAAGAAATAAATAAAAATTAATAAATAAATAAATAAATAAATTAAAAAATAAAATAAAATTAAAATAAATAAATAAATAATAAAATAAATAATAAAATAAATAATAAATAATAAAATAAATAAATAATAAAATAAAATATATATATTATTATAATATATTATATACATATTTATATATATATTATATATATAAATAAATAAATAAATAAACAAATAAAGAAATATATATATATATATATATATATATATATATATATATATGTATTAGATCTCATGGATATTAATATAAATATAATATATAATATATATATATATATATATATATTATATATATATATACATATAATTATATATATATATATATATATATATAGTTAATATTATATTATCTTTATTTATATATTATATGGAATACATATTTAAAAAAATTAATTTTATTAAAAGATAACAAAAAAATAAATTAATAAAAAAATTAATAAGTAAAATAAATAAATAAATAAATAATAAAATAAATAAATTAAATAAATAATTAAATAATAAAATATATATATATATATATATATATATATATATATATATATATATATATATATAATATATATATATATATATATATATATATATATATATATATATATAATAAATTGATAAATAATTAAATAAATAAAAAAATAAATAAATAATAAAATTAATTAAATTAAAATTAAAATTAATTTCGCGAATGTGTCGCGAATGTGTCTTGAATATCGTTCTAAAATTTTGACCCATCTTACTGACCTATTATGAGTATGAAAGAACCATTCGTAAGACTTTCAGACATCCTGTTCGTCTTAATTGGGACACGTTCTTTTGAATAAAAGTATAATCAGAGTTACTGGCTTCCTGGTTCAAAAGTTACTAGAGTTAAAATTTGGTTACTATTGTCTTTTTGGCATAAATCAATCCCTCAATTGGACCCATCTTACTGACCTATTATGGGTATAAAAGAACCATTCGTAAGACATTCAGACACCCTGTTCCTCTTGATTTGGACACGTTCTTTTGAATAAAAAGTACAATCCAGAGTAGTAACATGGAACTGTAGACACGTGTGCCCAAATCAAAGGTTGACATACAGGAGTTGTTACTGAAATTTGGATTGCTTTTAACGCTGTATGTGCGACAGATTTATAGCATATAAATACTCACTCACCATCTTAGGACCATCATAACATGACCTATTATGATTGTGCATAACACCCGCATACCTAGATCCATTAGTAGCTAAAGCTATATGCAGACATTCGGTCTATAGATTTACATTCGTTGATTTGGACACTTTTTTGAATAAAAGTATAATCAGAGTTTACTGGCTTCCTGGTCAAAAAGTTATAGAGTTAAAGTAGATTTGTGATGTTAACTGAATATACCAATGAAACTTAAAGACATTAACCTTCAAAAATCCCTCATTATGACCCATACTACTGACCTATATTGAGTATAAAAAGAACCATCGTAAGACAAATTCAGAATTCCATGTTTCCCTCTATGATTTGCGACACGATTCTTTTAATAAAAGTATAATCAGAGATTACTGGCTTCCTGGTTCAAAAGTTACTAGAGTTACAATTTAGTTACTGTAGTCAATTTTGGCATAAATCAATCCCTCAATTGGACCCATCTTACTGACCTATTATGGGTATGAGTATAAAAGAACCATTTGTAAGACATTCAGACATCCTGTTCCTTGATTTGGACACGTTCTTTTGAATAAAAGTATAATCAGAGTTACTGGCTTCCTGGTTCAAAAGTTACTAGAGTTAAAATTTGGTTACTGTAGTCAAATTAGCATAAATCAATCACTCATTTTGACCCATTTTACTGACCTATTATGAGTATAAAAGAACCATTCGTAAGACATTCAGACATCCTGTTCCTCTTAATTGGGATACGTTCTTTTGAATTAAAGTATAATCAGAGTTACTGGCTTTCTGGTTCAAAAGTTACTAGAGTTAAAATTTGGTTACTATTGTCTTTTTGGCATAAATCAATCCCTCATTTTGACCCATCTTACTGACCTATTATGAGTATGAAAGAACCATTCGTAAGACTTTCAGACATCCTGTTCGTCTTAATTGGGACACGTTCTTTTGAATAAAAGTATAATCAGAGTTACTGGCTTCCTGGTTCAAAAGTTACTGGAGTTAAAATTTGGTTACTATTGTCTTTTTGGCATAAATAAATCCCTCATTTTTACCCATCTTACTGACCTATTATGAGTATGAAAGAACCATTCGTAAGACTTTCAGACACCCTGTTCCTCTTAATTGGAACACGTTCTTTTGAATAAAAGTATAATCACAGTTACTGGCTTCCTGGTTCAAAAGTTACTGGAGTTAAAATTTGGTTGCTATTGTCTTTTTGGCATAAATCAATCCCTCATTTTGACCCATCTTACTGACCTATTATGAGTATAAAAGAACCATTCGTAAGACTTTCAGACATCCTGTTCGTCTTAATTGGGACACGTTCTTTTGAATAAAAGTATAATCAGAGTTATTTGCTTCCTGGTTCAAAAGTTACTGGAGTTAAAATTTGGTTACTATTGTCTTTTTGGCATAAATCAATCCCTCAATTTGACCCATTTTACTGACCTATTATGAGTATAAAAGAACCATTCGTAAGACATTCAGACATCCTGTTCCTCTTAATTGGAACACGTTCTTTTGAATAAAAGTACAATCAGAGTTACTGGCTTCCTGGTTCAAAAGTTACTGGAGTTAAAATTTGGTTGCTATTGTCTTTTTGGCATAAATCAATCCCTCATTTTGACCCATCTTACTGACCTATTATGAACCATTCGTAAGACTTTCAGACATCCTGTTCGTCTTAATTGGGACACGTTCTTTTGAATAAAAGTATAATCAGAGTTACTGGCTTCCTGGTTCAAAAGTTACTAGAGTTACAATTTAGTTACTGTAGTCAAATTAGCATAAATCAATCACTCATTTTGACCCATCTTACTGACCTATTATGAGTATAAAAGAACCATTCGTAAGACATTCAGACATCCTGTTTCTCTTGATTTGGACACGTTCTTTTGAATAAAAGTATAATCAGAGTTACTGGCTTCCTGGTTCAAAAGTTACTAGAGTTAAAATTTGGTTACTATTGTCTTTTTGGCATAAATCAATCCCTCAATTTGACCCATCTTACTGACCTATTATGAGTATAAAAGAACCATTCGTAAGACACTCAGACATCCTGTTCCTCTTAATTGGAACACGTTCTTTTGAATAAAAGTACAATCACAGTTACTGGCTTCCTGGTTCAAAAGTTACTGGAGTTAAAATTTGGTTGCTATTGTCTTTTTGGCATAAATCAATCCCTCATTTTGACCCATCTTATGAGTATGAAAGAACCATTCGTAAGACATTCAGACATCCTGTTCCTCTTAATTGGGACACGTTCTTTTGAATAAAAGTATAATCAGAGTTACTGGCTTCCTGGTTCAAAAGTTACTAGAGTTACAATTTAGTTACTGTAGTCAAATTAGCATAAATCAATCACTCATTTTGACCCATCTTACTGACCTATTATGAGTATAAAAGAACCATTCGTAAGACATTCAGACATCCTGTTCCTCTTGATTTGGACACGTTCTTTTGAATAAAAGTATAATCAGAGTTACTGGCTTCCTGGTTCAAAAGTTACTAGAGTTAAAATTTGGTTACTATTGTCTTTTTGGCATAAATCAATCCTTCAATTGGACCCATCTTACTGACCTATTATGGGTATAAAAGAACCATTCGTAAGACTTTCAGACATCCTGTTCCTCTTGAATTGGACACCTTCTTTTTGATAAAAAGTATAATCAGAGTTACTGGCTTCCTGGTTCAAAAGTTACTAGAGTTAAAATTTGGTTACTGTAGTCAAATTAGCATAAATCAATCACTCATTTTGACCCATCTTACTGACCTATTATGAGTATAAAAGAACCATTCGTAAGACATTCAGACATCTTGTTCCTCTTGATTTGGACACGTTCTTTTGAATAAAAGTATAATCAGAGTTACTGGCTTCCTGGTTCAAAAGTTACTAGAGTTAAAATTTGGTTACTGTAGTCAAATTAGCATAAATCAATCACTCATTTTGACCCATCTTACTGACCTATTATGAGTATAAAAGAACCATTCGTAAGACATTCAGACACCCTGTTCCTCTTAATTGGGACACGTTCTTTTGAATAAAAGTATAATCAGAGTTACTGGCTTCCTGGTTCAAAAGTTACTAGAGTTAAAATTTGGTTACTATTGTCTTTTTGGCATAAATCAATCCCTCAATTGGACCCATCTTACTGACCTATTATGAGTATAAAAGAACCATTCGTAAGACATTCAGACATCCTGTTCCTCTTACTTGGGACACGCTTTTTTGAAATAAAAGTATAATCAGAGTTACTTGCTTCCTGGTTCAAAAGTTACTGGAGTTAAAATTTGGTTGCGTATTGTCTTTTTGCAATAAATCATCCCTCATTTTCTGACCCCATCTTTCATGAGTAATGTAAGAAACCATTCGTAAAGACTTCAGACTTCCTGTTCGTCTTAATTGGGGGACACGTTTCGTTGAATAAAAGTATAATCCAGAGTTACTGGCTCTGGTTCAAAAGTTACTAGAGTTACAATTTAGTTACTGTAGTCAAATTAGCATAAATCAATCACTCATTTTGACCCATCTTACTGACCTATTATGAGTATAAAAGAACCATTCGTAAGACATTCAGACACCCTGTTCCTCTTAATTGGAACACGTTCTTTTGAATAAAAGTATAATCAGAGTTACTGGCTTCCTGGTTCAAAAGTTACTGGAGTTAAAATTTGGTTGCTATTGTCTTTTTGGCATAAATCAATCCCTCATTTTGACCCATCTTACTGACCTATTATGAGTATGAAAGAACCATTCGTAAGACTTTCAGACATCCTGTTCGTCTTAATTGGGACACGTTCTTTTGAATAAAAGTATAATCAGAGTTACTGGCTTCCTGGTTCAAAAGTTACTGGAGTTAAAATTTGGTTGCTATTGTCTTTTTGGCATAAATCAATCCCTCATTTTGACCCATCTTACTGACCTATTATGAGTATGAAAGAACCATTCGTAAGACTTTCAGACATCCTACAAGTAGAATTTGTAGTTTAGGAATAAAAGTATAATCAGAGTTACTGGCTTCCTGGTTCAAAAGTTACTAGAGTTACAATTTAGTTACTGTAGTCAAATTAGCATAAATCAATCACTCATTTTGACCCATCTTACTGACCTATTATGGGTATAAAAGAACCATTCGTAAGACATTCAGACACCCTGTTCCTCTTAATTGGAACACGTTCTTTTGAATAAAAGTATAATTAGAGTTACTGGCTTCCTGGTTCAAAAGTTACTGGAGTTAAAATTTGGTTACTATTGTCTTTTTGGCATAAATCAATCCCTCAATTTGACCCATCTTACTGACCTATTATGAGTATAAAAGAACCATTCGTAAGACATTCAGACATCCTGTTCCTCTTGATTTGGACACGTTCTTAAAATGGTATTCAAAAGAACGTGTCCAAATCAAGAGGAACAGGATGTCTGAATGTCTTACGAATGGTTCTTTTATACTCATAATAGGTCAGTAAGATGGGTCAAAATGAGGGATTGATTTATGCCAAAAAGACAATAGTAACCAAATTTTAACTCCAGTAACTTTTGAACCAGGAAGCCAGTAACTCTGATTATAATTTTATTCAAAAGAACGTGTCCCAATTAAGACGAACAGGATGTCTGAAAGTCTTACGAATGGTTCTTTCATACTCATAATAGGTCAGTAAGATGGGTCAAAATGAGGGATTGATTTATGCCAAAAAGACAATAGCAACCAAATTTTAACTCCAGTAACTTTTGAACCAGGAAGCCAGTAACTCTGATTGTACTTTTATTCAAAAGAACGTGTCCCAATTAAGAGGAACAGGATGTCTGAATGTCTTACGAATGGTTCTTTTATACTCATAATAGGTCAGTAAGATGGGTAAAAATGAGGGATTTATTTATGCCAAAAAGACAATAGAAACCAAATTTTAACTCCAGTAACTTTTGAACCAGGAAGCCAGTAACTCTGATTGTACTTTTATTCAAAAGAACGTGTTCCAATTAAGAGGAACAGGATGTCTGAATGTCTTACGAATGGTTCTTATTATAATTATAATTATATATATAATAAAAATTGATTGGGATTGATTTATGCCAAAAAGACAATAGTAACCAAATTTTAACTCCAGTAACTTTTGAACCAGGAAGCCAGTAACTCTGATTATACTTTTATTCAAAAGAACGTGTTCCAATTAAGAGGAACAGGGTGTCTGAATGTCTTACGAATGGTTCTTTTATACCCATAATAGGTCAGTAAGATGGGTCAAAATGAGTGATTGATTTATGCTAATTTGACTACAGTAACCAAATTTTAACTCTAGTAACTTTTGAACCAGGAAGCCAGTAACTCTGATTATACTTTTATTCAAAAGAACGTGTTCCAATGAAGAGAAATTGCACGTCTGAATGTCTTACGAATGGTTCTTTTATACTCATAATAGGTCAGTAAGATGGGTCAAAATGAGGGATTGATTTATGCCAAAAAGACAATAGTAACCAAATTTTAACTCCAGTAACTTTTGAACCAGGAAGCCAGTAACTCTGATTATACTTTTATTCAAAAGAACGTGTCCCAATTAAGACGAACAGGATGTCTGAAAGTCTTACGAATGGTTCTTTTATACTCATAATAGGTCAGTAAGATGGGTCAAAATGAGGGATTGATTTATGCCAAAAAGACAATAGCAACCAAATTTTAACTCCAGTAACTTTTGAACCAGGAAGCCAGTAACTCTGATTATACTTTTATTCAAAAGAACGTGTTCCAATTAAGAAGAACAGGATGTCTGAAAGTCTTACGAATGGTTCTTTCATACTCATAATAGGTCAGTAAGATGGGTAAAAATGAGGGATTTATTTATGCAAAAGACAATAGTAACCAAATTTTAACTCCAGTAACTTTTGAACCAGGAAGCCAGTAACTCTGATTATACTTTTATTTCAAAAGAACGTGTTCCAATTAAGAGGAACAGGATGTCTGAATGTCTTACGAATGGTTCTTTTATACTCATAATAGGTCAGTAAGATGGGTCAAATTGAGGGATTGATTTATGCCAAAAAGACAATAGTAACCAAATTTTAACTCCAGTAACTTTTGAACCAGGAAGCCAGTAACTCTATTGTACTTTTATCAAAAAACGTGTTCAATAAGAGGAACAGGATGTCTGAAAGTCTTACGAATGGTTCTTTCATACTCTAAAATAGGTCAGTAAGATGGGTCAAAATGAGGATTGATTTATGCCAAAAAGACAATAGCAACCAAATTTTAACTCCGTAACTTTTGAACCAGGAAGCCAGTAACTCTGATTATACTTTTATTCAAAAGAAAACGTTCGTTCAATTAAGAGGAACAGATGTCTGATGTCTTACGAATGGTTCTTTTATACTCATAATAGGTCAGTAAGATGGGTCAAATTGAGGGATTGATTTATGCCAAAAAAAGACAATAGTAACCAAATTTTAACTCCAGTAACTTTTGAACCAGGAAGCCAGTAACTCTGATTATACTTTTATTCAAAAGAACGTGTCCCAATTAAGAGGAACAGGATGTCTGAAAGTCTTACGAATGGTTCTTTCATACTCATAATAGGTCAGTAAGATGGGTCAAAATGAGGGATTGATTTATGCCAAAAAGACAATAGCAACCAAATTTTAACTCCAGTAACTTTTGAACCAGGAAGCCAGTAACTCTGATTGTACTTTTATTCAAAAGAACGTGTTCCAATTAAGAGGAACAGGGTGTCTGAATGTCTTACGAATGGTTCTTTCATACTCATAATAGGTCAGTAAGATGGGTCAAAATGAGGGATTGATTTATGCCAAAAAGACAATAGTAACCAAATTTTAACTCCAGTAACTTTTGAACCAGGAAGCAAATAACTCTGATTATACTTTTATTTAAAATAACGTGTCCCAATTAAGAGGAACAGGATGTCTGAATGTCTTACGAATGGTTCTTTTATACTCATAATAGGTCAGTAAGATGGGTCAAATTGAGGGATTGATTTATGCCAAAAAGACAATAGTAACCAAATTTTAACTCCAGTAACTTTTGAACCAGGAAGCCAGTAACTCTGATTATACTTTTATTCAAAATAACGTGTCCCAATCAAGAGGAACAGGATGTCTGAATGTCTCACGATTGGTTTCTTTATACCCATAATAGGTCAGTAAGATGGGTCAAAATGAGTGATTGATTTATGCTAATTTGACTACAGTAACCAAATTTTAACTCTAGTAACTTTTGAACCAGGAAGCCAGTAACTCTGATTATACTTTTATTCAAAAGAACGTGTCCAAATCAAGAGGAACAGGTTGTCTGAATGTCTTACGAATGGTTCTTTTATACTCATAATAGGTCAGTAAGATGGGTCAAATTGAGGGATTGATTTATGCCAAAAAGACAATAGTAACCAAATTTTAACTCCAGTAACTTTTGAACCAGGAAGCAAATAACTCTGATTATACTTTTATTCAAAAGAACGTGTTCCAATTAAGAGGAACAGGGTGTCTGAATGTCTTACGAATGGTTCTTTTATACCCATAATAGGTCAGTAAGATGGGTCCAATTGAGGGATTGATTTATGCCAAAAAGACAATAGTAACCAAATTTTAACTCTAGTAACTTTTGAACCAGGAAGCCAGTAACTCTGATTATACTTTTATTCAAAAGAACGTGTCCAAATCAAGAGGAACAGGATGTCTGAATGTCTTACGAATGGTTCTTTTATACTCATAATAGGTCAGTAAGATGGGTCAAAATGAGGGATTGATTTATGCTAATTTGACTATAGTAACCAAATTGTAACTCTAGTAACTTTTGAACCAGGAAGCCAGTAACTCTGATTATACTTTTATAATAGGTCCCAATTAAGACGAACAGGATGTCTGAAAGTCTTACGAATGGTTCTTTCATACTCATAATAGGTCAGTAAGATGGGTCAAAATGAGGGATTGATTTATGCCAAAAAGACAATAGCAACCAAATTTTAACTCCAGTAACTTTTGAACCAGGAAGCCAGTAACTCTGATTGTACTTTTATTCAAAAGAACGTGTTCCAATTAAGAGGAACAGGATGTCTGAATGTCTTACGAATGGTTCTTTTATACTCATAATAGGTCAGTAAGATGGGTCAAATTGAGGGATTGATTTATGCCAAAAAGACAATAGTAACCAAATTTTAACTCCAGTAACTTTTGAACCAGGAAGCCAGTAACTCTGATTATACTTTTATTCAAAAAGAACGTGTTCAATTAAGAGGAACAGGGTCTGAATGTCTACGAATGGTTCTTTTATACCCATAATAGGTCAGTAAGATGGGTCAAAATGAGTGATTGATTTATGCTAATTTGACTACAGTAACCAAATTTTAACTCTAGTAACTTTTGCCAGGAAGCCAGTAACTTTGATTATACTTTTATTCAAAAGAACGTGTCCAAATCATGGAAAATTGCACGACTGAATGTCTTACGAATGGTTCTTTTATACTCATAATAGGTCAGTAAGATGGGTCAAATTGAGGGATTGATTTATGCCAAAAAAAGACAATAGTAACCAAATTTTAACTCCAGTAACTTTTGAACCAGGAAGCCAGTAACTCTGATTATACTTTTATTCAAAAGAACGTGTTCCAATTAAGAGGAACAGGGTGTCTGAATGTCTTACGAATGGTTCTTTTATACCCATAATAGGTCAGTAAGATGGGTCCAATTGAGGGATTGATTTATGCCAAAAAGACAATAGTAACCAAATTTTAACTCTAGTAACTTTTGAACCAGGAAGCCAGTAACTCTGATTATACTTTTATTCAAAAGAACGTGTCCCAATTAAGGAACAGGATGTCTGAAAGTCTTACGAATGGTTCTTTCATACTCATAATAGGTCAGTAAGATGGGTCAAAATGAGGGATTGATTTATGCCAAAAAGACAATAGCAACCAAATTTTAACTCCAGTAACTTTTGAACCAGGAAGCAAGTAACTCTGATTATACTTTTATTCAAAAGAACGTGTTCCAATTAAGAGGAACAGGATGTCTGAATGTCTTACGAATGGTTCTTTTATACTCATATAGGTCAGTAAAATTCGTCAAATTGAGGGATTGATTTATGCCAAAAAGACAATAGTAACCAAATTTTAACTCCAGTAACTTTTGAACCAGGAAGCCAGTAACTCTGATTATAATTTTATTCAAAAGAACGTGTCCCAATTAAGACGAACAGGATGTCTGAAAGTCTTACGAATGGTTCTTTCATACTCATAATAGGTCAGTAAGATGGGTCCAATTGAGGGATTGATTTATGCCAAAAAAGACAATAGCAACCAAATTTTAACTCCAGTAACTTTTGAACCAGGAAGCCAGTAACTCTGATTGTACTTTTATTCAAAAGAACGTGTTCCAATTAAGAGGAACAGGGTGTCTGAAAGTCTTACGAATGGTTCTTTCATACTCATAATAGGTCAGTAAGATGGGTCAAAATGAGGGATTGATTTATGCCAAAAAGACAATAGTAACCAAATTTTAACTCCAGTAACTTTTGAACCAGGAAGCCAGTAACTCTGATTGTACTTTTATTCAAAAGAACGTGTTCCAATTAAGAGGAACAGGATGTCTGAATGTCTTACGAATGGTTCTTTTATACTCATAATAGGTCAGTAAGATGGGTCAAATTGAGGGATTGATTTATGCCAAAAAGACAATAGTAACCAAATTTTAACTCCAGTAACTTTTGAACCAGGAAGCCAGTAACTCTGATTATACTTTTATTCAAAAGAACGTGTTCCAATTAAGAGGAACAGGGTGTCTGAATGTCTTACGAATGGTTCTTTTATACCCATAATAGGTCAGTAAGATGGGTCCAATTGAGGGATTGATTTATGCTAATTTGACTACAGTAACCAAATTTTAACTCTAGTAACTTTTAACAGGAAGCCAGTAACTCTGATTATACTTTTATTCAAAAGGAACGTGTCCAAATCAAGAGGAACAGGATGTCTGAATGTCTACGAATGGTTCTTTATACTGATAATAGCGTCAGCAAAGATGGGTCAAATTGAGATTGATTTATGCCAAAAAGACAATAGTAACCAAATTTTAACTCCAGTAACTTTTGAACCAAGAAGCCAGTAACTCTGATTATACTTTTATTC
>JABUQX010108876.1:10000-21542 GCA_015478945.1 Trachelipus rathkii | reverse complement strand
ACCTCTCAAACTCTCTTTCAGATTTACCTCACAAAACCATATTATATGAGCCTATATATATATATATATATATATATATATATATATATATGCTATATATATATATATATATATATATATATATATGCATATGTAGCCAGCAGCATATAATAGCTTGCGCCAACAACAACCATACTCAGCCAACAATAACCAGTAACAGCATAATAATAACTGCATAATATATTTATATAATATATAACATTTATATATAACTCTTAATAATATATATATATATATATATATATATATATAACCTTAATATATATATAATATATATATATATATATATATATATATACCAGCACTAGCCATGTATATATATATATGTATATCAATAGCAACCAACAGCGCAGCAACCAGCAACCAGCAGCGCATAGCTGTATATGCTATAAATACCTTCCTGTATAGTAATAATAATATAACAACCAATAATATATATGCTGTATATATATATATATATAATATAATATATATATATAGTATAACTCAACTGCTATACAGTGGTTATTGTTCAGGGGCGAAGGGGCCATGGCCCCGAGAATTTTTATAAACCCAAAGCATTTTTAAAGTATCATATCCGTTTATAATATAAAATCAGAGGGGGTTAAATTAATTTAAATATATATATATATATATATATATATATATATATATATAATATATAACTTATCTATATATATATATAACTAACTATTCTTTGTATATATATATATATATATATATATATATATATATATATATATATAAATATATATATATATATGCTCTGCTTATGAATATATATATGGCATATATATATATATATATATATATATATATATCAACCTCATATAACCTAACTATATATATATTTGCTCTTATATATATATATAAGAAGATTTTTGTCTGGCCAAAAAATTTCTAGATACACCACTGTATATATATATATATATATATATATGTATATATATATATATATATATATATAACTATATAACATATATATATATATATATATATATATATATATATATATATATATAGGCTTGAAAAGGGTATTATTTGATTTAGAAGTTGTATAACAAAACGTTTATGGAGGGTATAGTTCCGAGAGGTGGAGGTCAATATTAGTACCTTTATATAAGGGTAAGGGAAAAAGATAACTGTATGTATTATAGGGTAGATTAGTTTATTGGTGTTGTAGGGAAGATATGTTGATATTTTGGTCGAAGAGTGCGTGGAATGAGTGAAGAACTAATTTGAGGGAGGAAGAATAAGGTGCGTTTAGGGAAGTGGTAGAAGATGTGGCTGGATCAAATCCTGGCCGCATTGAAACAAATGAATGGGATAATGAGGGAGGGAGAAGAATAAAAGCTGTATTAGGTTTTATGAGTTTGCAACAGGCGTATAATAGGATTAATAGAGAATCTATGGCAGGTGTGTGAGTGATATGGTGTTGGTGGTAAGCTTCTGAATAGAATCAAAAGTATGTATGACGATAGTGAAACGTGTGTAAGAATAAATAGAGTCAAGAAAGTGATTATTTTTAATATTAATAGCAGCGGAGTGAGACAGGGATGTGGTATATCTCCTTGGTAGTGAAATCTGTATATGGATGAGGTTATGAAAAGAAGAATTAAAGGTAGGGGTGACAAGGGATTGAGTTAGAATGATGGAAATTGGATGAAAGTGGAGGATTCCCTACCTATTATATGAGGATGATTTGGTTTTTGTATGGTAGCGCCGAATCTGAGAGAGTTTGAGAGGACTAGTAGAGAGATTTGGAAGGGTGTGTAAAAAGAAAGGGTTCAGTAAACGTAGATAAGAGTAAAGGTTATGTTTGTGAGAATTGAGAGGACAGTCCTCGGTGTGGAGTTATATGTTAGATGGTGAGCAGCTCGAAAAAGTCTGAATTTAAATATTTAGGATACTTATGTTGAATGAAAAAGGATCGGATGATGCAGAGTGCTTAGTAGGAAAATTGTTAATGGCACTAAGGTGGCTGGTGCAATTAAATCGTTGGTGGATGTAAAGGGACTAAGTGTTGAGTGCGCTAGGGTCTTACATGAGGGTATGTTGTTACCCGTGTTAATGTATAGTAGTGGGACTATGGTCTGGAATAAGAGGTATAGATTTAAATTACAATGTTTCAGATGGACAATCTTAGTGGCGTGTTAGGTGTGAAAAGAAATGATAAAATGAGGAATGAACGTATTAGAGTTTTTTTTTTTTGTGGAGATTGGGGTAAATGAGAGAATAAGTAAGTACGTTGAGATGGTTTGGTCATGGAAAGGATGGATGAAAGACGGTGCAGTTAAACGGATGTATAGTGGTGTGTGTTGGGAATCCACGACCGGATGGGAGACAGAAAAAAGTGGATTGGAGTCAGAAAAGGAAGCCTGGAAGAGAAATGTGAGTTTGACCAGAGGCGGAAGAAAGGTGCATAACAGAGGGGGTGAATGGTGGGTTTTTGTGAGGAGGTATGGTTGTAGCCACCTGGGCCAAGGAATGAAATTGACGAGAGGTCATAGTTGAGGTCAATCGCGGTCCCGTGAGCTCTAGGGTGGATTTTTCTGACTGCGACGAGTTCTCACTAATTGAGGTATAAAGGGGGCGGTAGGGGCTGGGCTTTCTTTTCTACTTGCTTCATATTCTTCTACTGCCCTTCTGTTTCCGGTATATGTTACGCACCTTGCCTCCAGTCTTGGGGAATAAGATGGGTGGTGATGATGATGTTGATATTGATGATGATGATGATGATGATGATGATGATGATGTGATGATAAATATACATATATATATATATATATATATATATATATATATATATATATATATATATATATATATATATATATATATATATATATATATGCAAGAGCATAGGTAAGGACAGGTTTTTAATTAGATAACTACAAATCCTACACTAAAACAAATGACATTCAGTAGTAAATTCTAGCATACTTATTACTTGAACAATTCTAGTACGTACTTGTACTTGTACGAAAATGTACTTGAATCCAACCCTGATATATATATATATATATATATATATATATATATAACTATATATATATATATATATATATATATATATATATATATATATATATCAGAGGCGACTCACTGCACTCGTGCTACTCGTGCTCAGCACGAGTTGAAATTCTATAGAAACTATCTATTTTGCAAATTTAACGATAATATTCTCTTTTTTGCGAAAGTTGGTCAAATAAATGAAGTATTACAGAATAAATATATAAGATTATGCAAAAATTGAAAAGAAAAGGAAAGAATAGCTACTATTTAAATAACGCTTTTAACACATTAAAAATAGGACTAATCGTGCCCAAAGCAAATGGCGGATATCATATCTGTGAGTGCAATACGTAGAAATTTATTTATAAATACTATTTTATAAATAGAAATGTTTAAATACTATATAGTAAATATTATTTTCTAACAAAATATTTTATAAAACAAATAAAATGAGAGAAAAATTACAAATACTTTAGAATTATAAATAAAAATAAAAGTAACTTGCAAATATTTTCAAAGGTAAAGTTAGTCATAGAATCAAAATAGAAAACGGTATATATTAAAAATTATTTAATGGGATAACTCAAGTGAGTATATATATATATATATATAACCTTATATATATATATATAACGCCTGTAACTTATATATAACATATATATATATATATATATTTATATCTTATAACTATATATATATATATATATATATATATATATGAGAGAGAGAGAGAGAGAGAGAGGCGCCCCGAGTAGTAAAAAGTTGCTGGGTCGCCATGATATATATATATATATATATATATATATGCTCATATATATATATATATATATATATATAGCAACTTATATATATATATACCTTTTTCTTTGTATAATATATATATATATATATTTATATATATGTATATATATATATATCTTCTTTGCTTATACACATAATAACTTAATAATATATATATATATATATATATATCTTTCATATATATATATATATCGACGTTTCATCTTGAACTAAGATCACATCATCGATGCAATAAATATAAGTAAATACCGTTTAATTATTTTGAAAGCATTATTTCAATCTTTAAACGAGTCGCTAATATATATATAATAATATATATGTATAATATATATATATATATAACATATATATATATATATATATATATAACAATAATAATAATAATAATATTATAATAACATAATATATATATATATATATTTATATATATAACAATGGCAGTATATATATATATATATATATATATATATATATATATATATATATATGTAATAATATATATATAATAATATATATATATATATATATATATATATATATATATATATATATTAAAAATAAGAAAATTTCATCTAAAGCAAAAACTTACTTATATATATATATATATATATATATATGTATATATATGCTCTTCCCTTTATATATATATACTGCTGTAACTAATATATATATATATATATATATATATATATATATATATATATATATAGTTAATGTACCCGACCCACCACGGTCCACAAGGAAGCGACCACAATGGGTTGAATATTCAACTCCATGGGTGGGTCCTGGCTCATAATTATTTTAGAATATGTCACAAAAGAAAATTTAGATAGCGAAATGAATATTCAGTCAAAAAGCAAACAAAAAGATAAATGTCTCCTTACATTATATATTGTCCTTATATATTACATTACAAAATTATATGTTGTGAAGAATATTCAGTTCTTGAAGACATATGAGAAAATAGAGTTACTATTAAAGTGGGAAGTTTCAGATAAGATATGTGATAACCATTTAGAAACTGTTATGGATCATAGAGTAAGAAAATAACTACTGCGAATGGGGTCTAGTTGAGGACAATCAATGAAGATATGGTGAACAGATTGCAGAGAGACGGCAAAATCAGCAGATAGTTGGATGATCCCGCGATATGTAGTGGCTGTGAGTGATGTTGGTGTGGCCAATGCGGAGGCGTGCAAGTATCACCTAGTGCAAGCGATCTCGTCTGTGAGAGGAAGACCACTCATTAATGTTCGACTTTATATTTCTACGTTTTACATCTCCGTGATCACTTGCCCAGCATTCCTACCAGTAAAACCGGAAGCCTTCTCGGAAATCAGGATAATAATCAGTTGATGGAAGGCGACCTTATCGAATTGCATCTGAGAGGTACCTAGAACAGCTACGGAAAGGCTATGTGGCCATTCTTGCTTCTCTGTCAGCAATTTCGTTGCCAGTTACCCATACGTGAGAGGGGGCTCCAACATAGTATTGTAATTTGTTTCTTTTTAGAGTGGAGCAGCAGAAGAAATTGTTGTACAGTTAATACCATTGTGTTTTTAGAATAGGGGGCTTTAAGCGTTTAGAGGGCGCTGAGTGAATTTGAATAAGTGACAAAAGGGTAGTCTTTGGGAAGAAAGAAAATTCGATAGAGGGCTATCATTATAGCCATTAACTCTTTCGTAAAAATTGAAGCATGAGAGGAGAGAGTATGGGAGAGGTTGCGGTCAGGAAAGACAGCAGATGCACCCACACTGTTCCCTGTTTTAGAGCTGTCAATAAACACTGGAGTAAATCCACCGTGAGCCTGCGGAATGAGACAAGAATGATGCCTTTAAGGCAGCAGGGTGGCTAGATCCGAGGGAGAGAGAGAGAGAGAGAGAGAGAGAGAGAGAGAGAGAGAGAGAGAGAGAGAGAGAGAGAGAGAGAGAGAGAGAGAGAGAGAGAGAGAGAGAGAGAGAGAGAGAGAGAGAGAGAGAGAGAGAGAGAGAGAGAGAGGTCAGGACCAGTCAGATGGTGAGAGCAGAGAATAGCCAAGGTGTATACCCTTCATAGTAAGAGAACGGTAGCACCTTTAGCAAAGGGATGTTGAGGAAGATAAGGATGTTTTAAACTGTGGTGGCAAATAGCCTGTAACGAGGATTCCGAAGTATCTCTCTCAAAGAATCGTTGTCAGGGTAGACGGTATTGGGGTTTGAAAGCAAAGATTACTTGTGCACATGCACCCTTCAAAGAGAGAGTGGCATCACATCAGATTCAACTTCAAGGCTCACCGGGGGGGGACGATTGGAAGGCTCCTGTGGAGATACAAATAGCCTCGTTTTAGATGGGATCTAACAGGCGTTGTAGAGTTGGGGAGGCCTGACCATATAATACGCAACCAAATTTCGGCTTCGATCGGATTAGGGCGATATGGAGAGGTAAAAGGGACTTGTGATCAGCACCGCCAAGATTTTGAGGTAAAATGACGTAATAGGTCTAGCATGCGATGACAAGTTGTTTTCCAGAGTTTAATGTGCGATGAGTATGTTAGGTAATTATCTAGAAAGAGGCAAAGAAATTTAACTTATCAAGTTACTGGAATAGGTGAACCATATATGGTTAGGTTCGTGGGAGGAAGGTGGCAGTTTCTTCGACTCCCTTTTTTCCTAAATAGTACTGCTAAGGTTTTGGTGGGTGAGAAAGGGAAACCATGGGAGTTACCCCATTTGAAATATTCTTAAAAAGCTAGTGAAATATTCACAAAAACGATTTTTGTGAAAACAAACTGGAAGTTTTTAAAAAACCTGGCGACTCTTCGAACATAGAGAGGAGGGGAATGATTTTTCCATTAACTTGCAAGTATGATAGGCCAGCGAAAAAGGTCTATGGTTGTCTGCCAACTTCGGATCTTTCCCAGGTTTGGGAATAGGGATTACAAAAGCTGTTGTTCAAGCAGATTTAAAAAGGATTCGATCCAGATTCTGTTATACAAATCTAGCAAGAACGTGATGTAGAGAGGATGAATACTTGACGAACATTATGATACTCTATATTATAAAAAGATACGGCTATTATGATCTTCCTTTTCTTTTTGAAAAGTCTGGCTGTGCAGTGTTAATTTTAATTTTTGAAAGACTTCAGGATAGCCAGAAGAGCTCAGAGTGGCTAGCAAAATTATGACCTAATGCAGCTGCAAAAAGCTGTGAAAATAATTGTATGGGTATTAATAATGGTCTCATGATATTTATATATATATATATATATATATATATATATATATATATATATATATATATATATATATATATATATATATATATATATATATATATATATATATATATATGTTGCGATAATTACATACTAAAAATATATATATAATAATATATAATATATATATATATATATGTATATATATATATATATATATATATATACCAAAAAAAAAATATATATATACTTATTTTTAAATAAAAAAACTAAAAAATATATATATATATATATATATATATATATATATATAACTCTTATATATATATATATATATATATATATATATATATATATATAAATATAATATGCTATATATATATATATACTGCTATATATATTGCGTCTGTACGTATCAATCTATCTTTTATTTGTCTAATTATTACCCAGGCATGCGAATTTTAGGTCTCTGTTCGCTAATTTTATTTTATTTGATTTTGCATAATGTGTGTGTTTATTTTGAAAATGAAAACAGTTTTTTTTCGTCACGCAAGAAATTTTCAAAAAATGCAGAGGAAATAAAAGCGATTTTACATATATTGTATGTGATATATTTTATAAAATCATAACAATGTGTTTACAGGTCAAGCTTAATTAATTGTTTATATTCCTTCATTGCCGGCCTTATCCTTATTGTTGCCGTAAAATTTCTTTCTTTTACTGGTAAATGTACAATTAGTGGACCGTCTTCGATGACTGATATCTGGGTCGTCACGTTTCAGTATCCATCAGTAATCCGCCATTATACTAATGTTACATCTCCCTTGATACCTTCGCTCCATTTCTCTGATGTCTTGGCAAAATCTCTCACATTGTTCTTCGCTAGCATCTTCTAGATTTTTGGGGAAAAGGTTCAAATGCGAATGCAAAAAAGTGCACTTTCAAACTCATTCTTTAATCCAGTTTTTCTAACTTATTTAACATGTTGTTGACTATGTTCTTGTAGTCTGGATCTTTGTTGTTTCTCTAAAAATTTGAGACGACCCATGCTTCTTTTTCTGCAATTTTAATTTTGTTTTCAAAGAGTTTGTCTAACATTAATTTTCTTATAACAGGTCCGATGAAAACTACTCCTTTAAGCTTGGCGTTTGAAAGTCCAGGAAAAATTTTACTCAAATACTTGAAGTATTCCCCATTGCTGTCCAAAGCTTTTTCAAACTGCTTTATTAGGCCAATTTTTATGTGAAGTGGATGTAGTAATACTTTCTTTGGGTTATCAAACTTTCCCGTGCAATATTTCTGATACCTGATTCTAAACATTGACTGGTTAGCTTGTGCTTCTTGAACCAGTACTGGTTTCGAACTCTGTTATCCATAATCAATGGAAACAAAGAAACCTGGTATATTCAGATTGATGACCCAACACTCATATATTCTTTGTAGTTTATACTTATAAGTAAGAGTTCTAAATTTTTGAAAGTTTCCTTCATGGGAACGGAATGAGCTTCGGTAAATGATGCATATTCATTGCTATTATGAAAGATAACTCCTTTTAAACTCGTTTTGGATGAATCACTAAACAGTTTCCACTTACTGTTTCTTTACACATCCAAATATAATTTAATAACCAAACCTGGAATATTGTTACAGTAAACCAGAGACTCATTTAGAGAGAAATATTCCTCAAATTCTTTTCCACGATTATGATACCAATAAAACGATGTCCCTTGAGAAAGCATGTTCTTTGGATGGAATCTAGATCCTAGTAACTGTGCATTGTCCTTTGAAGTCCCAAATCTCTCACTATATCGTTCAGTTAACTTTGCGTAAACGGTTCCATTTCTCCTGATAAATTTGTTTAAAGTCCATATCTTCCATTACTTCTCTTACCGTATTAACATCATCATCATCACCATGCTCCAGTGGATTTGGTATGGGTACATCAAGTCGGTGTTCAATAGGACATATTGCAGACATGATAATTGCTGGATCCCTTATACATTTTTTATTTTCGTTATTGAAACCTTGCACATTGCACGAATAAAAGGAACAATCATCTCCATGATTAGATGGTTCGAGTCATATCTTTGGTATTTCAAATTGAATATTCTTCATTTACTCAGTGTCCAATGTCTCAACTATTCAACACAACTGCTGCAGGCAATGTGTGGAGCTAATGACATATATTGATCTCTTAGCTTCATACCAAAGTATGCATTATGCTTTCATTACTAACCTTGTTACAGCTCTTTTTTTTCCTTCTTTAATACAAACTGTCTGCAGATATAACAAAACGAATCTGGTCTGCTGAAACAAGACCTCGTTGGAGATGCCATCCTACAACAAAAAAAATAGTAGGAGAAAATATTTGAACAATCTTGCAGTTGTACTTCATAAGTTGCCTATCAATTATTACTGCAATAGTTACTTAAAGCCTATTTATAAAATTAACAAAACAAACAAAGGCTCAAAAATCGGTGTTTTACCTCTTAAGGTTACATCTACCACTCAATACAACTAGTATAAGGTAGTACTGATGCGAAAGAACAGCTTGCAATAGTACTGATGACTTGTTGAGCAGAAACCTCACAAAAATGAGATAAACTTTTTTCCTTATCTTGTGAAGAAGAAGAACTGCCTCTCATTTTCTCAACTGATGTAGTGTATTTGTTTTAGCACTTCTCTTAAGATTGCAGAGAAGTGAAAACTTTGATTTGATTGTTTCCCAGTTCCCAGTTGTTATTCGTAAGCGTCATCATATTTTATTGCTTTTGAGACCTTTTGAGAGTTTAGCTTAGATAGATATTTCCCTCCGTTTATTTCCAGGTTTTCAGCGTAGGGTCATCCTCTGCATCCTCTTTTCTTGTTCCTTAAGTAGTGATGATTGTAGGAAACTGGTCTCATTCTTTTTATTTCGGTATAGGTCATTAGTGTTTCTGTTGGTTAATTTTTAAAGTGATTCAGTCTCTCTGTAAGGTTCGTTAATACCTTACAATTTTCAAATGGGTATGAAAAGTCGCATTTCTCCATAACATCTTATTTTACCCATAGGCTTACTCGTCCTAATAAACCTCCACAAAATTCTTATATCTGGGTTCAATATATGGATTATCAATTTCGAGAATAACAAGACAGATACCTTCAAGATAAAATCGTCTAATGTTTCCATTTTTTTTCCTATGAAGTCCAATACTTAAGTAGCTACGATGGATCAAAACAGCAGAAGTCCTAGTATCGTCGTACGTCACTTCTGTCATTATTTACCTGTCCTATATTCAAAGATAGGGAACTTGTGATATTTTCCTTGATTAATGTAAACCATATTCTTTTCTTTTACACGGGATTTAAGTATGGTTATTGCTTAACACTATACTGAATTGTTCTTTCTCCATTTTATATTACATTGAAATTTCCCGTCTTTAAATTCGGCCTAAAATTGTTGTATCTCATTAGTACTGTAATGCGTGAAAAGAAATTGATGTCGAATCCGAATATCCTGTTTAATTCATATTAAAATTCCGTTATTTGGTATTAGAAATACCTACTCTAGAAGGTGAATCTTTATTATACAAGTACAGAAAGGGGGAAGTGAGCCCTAGTTTTTTAATTAACTAGTTCCATTTATAATATAATTCTTTTAAATATACAGTATAAGATATTTTTATAATATAACATCCTGTTGGTACACACAGGAGAGTAAATTCACAGTCACTTTTTAACTTATTACAGACTGATTTGCATGCCATTCGAGAAATTTCTTTTTCCTAAACGATATTTCTACATTACCTACACCATTTTATATCACTTTCTCATCTTTCCTTATTCTCTTTATTTCCATTTTTAGGAAAGATTTCCATCTATTTCTCACATTTCAAGTAGTTGATCTTGAATTTTACAAGGTTGAGTAGTAACATATTTTAATATAATGTTTACGTATGCTACAAGATATACTTGGTGATGATTAGCTGGAAATAAACAGAAGAAGGCTAAAATGACTTTCAAACAATAAAAGTAAATTTTTAAATAATTAAATAAATATTTGAATTATTCATCTAAATCAAAGGCCCACTGATCATATTCTAAATTATATATTGAAATCATTCAGTAACATCGTTTAAAAAATTAAAAGTGATCGATCTATTGGTAATAATAATTTATCGAAAGTAATTCTGTTGAGAAGAGGAAAATCTCCTCTTCCCATACTTTCTCCCGGTTGAAATTCATTATTTTGGTATTAGTATAATGTTCTGTTAATTGCATGGTAGACAGGTAAAGGTACTAAAAATGTCAGTGAAACAAATTGACACACACACATACGTCACAATTAAATGTAAAACCTTTATGCACTCCCTTCTATATTCAACTGTAATTGAGGGTTTTTCTCAAATTCCATTATTTTCAAATTTTAGTGTCTAGTTTTCCTATCTGTATTTGGGCTAGGCTACACTGAAATTGTAAATAATTCTTTTCCTTGTAAAGCAATTTCATTACCTCT
>JABUQX010108875.1:12500-20933 GCA_015478945.1 Trachelipus rathkii | reverse complement strand
GTGCAGATAAAATATATGGTTTTTTTTCGGCTTTGGTTTCATATTTTTTATAATATGATAGGAAACAATAAATATGAGTGTTGATGAGCAGGATAAAAAAAATTTTAAATGAAAAAAAGTAATATAATAATATCGGTTACTTTTTAAGGATCTTACGTTTTTTGGACAGCACCCGAGACAATTGACTTTCGGTATATCTTCGTTGGAATTGCAAAAAAGCCTTCCCCTTAAAGAAGATAAAACAGTGTTACGCCAAATTAGATTCATATAGGTTATTTGAAATTACGGCATCGTAGCTTTAATATAGGTTTGAGTTGCATTTCAATGCATCGTTCGATCAACATGTCAGGATGCCATTTTACTGTCCAAATCTAAGTTTCATGGGATGATATGTTTTGTTAGTATACACAAATAGTATTTATATGAAGCCAAAAAACTGCAATATGGGAACGTATCTTAACAAAAAAACATTATTTTTACCTTATCGTGCTACCGAAAGAAAGAATTCATTCTTTCACTCGGTAGCACTAAAAGCCGTTTTCTTTCTCATGAAAAATCAGCGTTTTGGCTTACTTTATCAATTATTTTTTAATAGTTTCATATTTCGAATCTTTCTCGTTGACATCTAGTATTGCTAGTATATAATATATATATATATTATTATATATATTTATATATATATATTATTAATATATATATATATATATATATATATATATATATATATATATATATAGCTCATGTACATTATCTATCTATCTCTCTAATATATGAAAATAACATTTATCTGCAGCATGAAACGGAGAAGCTCCATAATTATAATTATTGAGACATTAAGACATAAGATATAACACAGTAAGAAGCCACACGGCTGTCCGAGGACTGTCCCAGTCAACCCCACTACCAAACACATGCTCATGCAAATCCAACAAAGCACCCTAGGGCTTGTCAAATTACTGTAACTACAAATTCCACCAATTTGGCTAAGTCAAAACTAATCTACGATAAATATATTATTGTGCTAATTGTTATTAAATAAATTTTTACCTAATTTACCTTACTTAGAAATATATAATATATTTATTATATATATATATATATATATATATATATTATATATATATATATATATATATATATTATATTAATAATATATATATATATATATAATATATTTATATACTAGGTATATATAATATATATATAATTATATATATTATATATATTATATATATTATATAATATAATATTATATAATAATATAATATATATATATATATACTATAACATATATATATATATATATATATATATATATATATATTAACTTACATATATAAAAATAATTTGTAAAAGTCTTTTTTTTTCGCTTTCTGGACACTTTTTTAAATTCACTTTTATAACTTGTCTAAATTTTTAAAAGAAAACTAAGTTTTCAAACTGAAATAAAAATTTATAAATGTAATTTAAAATTTGAATTCACGATACGATAAAAACAGCAGACGTATTGAGGCGAATTATTTATATATGCTTTTTTAAAAATACATAAAAAAAAAGCATGATACCAGAAGTAGTAAATTGAGCAAATAGTCTGCCCTTTTTAATCCTATGTAAACATTGGTATTTTAGAGATAAGACAATTTAATATATCGTCGGTACCTTTTAATCCCAAAGCGGTTTATTAATATAAAAGATGGGCGGATGTTAATTATTATAATTAATATTTAATGACCTAAGCCAACCTATTACTAAATAATATATATATATAATTATATAATATATATGATATATATTATATGGTATATATATATATATATATATTATATATAGATATTATATATTATATATATATATCATGGGCGACTCGTGAATAGGAGCGATGGAGCGACCGCTACCTCCTTCATTAATTAAGCATAAATTCTGAATTAAAACACCCTGTTTTTCAATTATAATAAAATAATTGAATGCAAATTGTGAAAAACTGTTCTTATAATATAAGGCAGAAACGTAGATGTATTGTTCATCAATAATAAGAATCGAAATTAACATACTGTATCAGTTGATATAGTAGTTGAATTTCTATTATAAAAGAAGCGTGAGGGTAGCGAAATCATTTTCGCTCCAATCTTTACTACCTACATTCATGGTAAAAATATTACTTTGGCAAGTTGAATACAATTTAAAATATACCATTGGACGATTAGCGTGTCCGGCCTGGTAATTGTCGACATATATTATTATAAATTATATTATTATTATTATATATTATTATATTAATTATTATTATATATTATTGTATTATTTTATTATTATTATATTCAGATATATATAGAATAATATATATATCTATATATATTCTTACTATATAATATACAAATATTATATTCCTATAATATATATATATATATATAATATAATATAGAATAATATAAAATTATGTAAATATATATATCAGAATCAGATAATTATCTTATATATATCAGATCAAATTATATTCATCATTTTCCCTCTTAGATATATAGATATCAGATATATATATTTATAGCTGGTAATGGTGATTTTATTAGTTGGTTGAAATTGTTGATTATATAACCATATTATTTATTATATTTAAAAAGGTAATATATAAACTGATAAAAAAAATAACAAATGGTGTTTATTACAAATAATTACAGGCCTGTATATATTACTGTATCTATGTTTATTATGTTAATCTAGGGATGGATGTTTCATTGAATACATAAAGTGAGTATATATAATGGTAGGCCTTTGTGAGTTGATATGATATACGTAATTATCTTAATATATTATGAATCTAGTTTCTAAACTTAAATATTTATACACTACATAGACTAGTTTATTGAAGTTTGATTTGTTATGGATATATTTGAATACTTTTATATATTTATTTATCCATATAAGGTAGGATAATTTAGGGTGTTCTTAGTTGAGGAAGATAGATCACTAAGTCCCAATGACCTTGTTGTTATTTTTACATCAATTCTCGCTCGTGGAGATGCTCTGTTAATATGAAGTATTCAGTTGTGGGTTAATTAGAACGATTCTATAGGACTGTTTAAAACAAAAATGGAATTTAAATGATTACATCCGACACTGTAAATTTGCATGCGTTTGACGACAGAGAGCCATGTTAGAGGCCCTAAAAATCACGGATGATGAGCCCAGGGTGAAGGTTCACTGTAGCCCGAATTATAGGGCTGTGGATAATCCTATTATGGTATATGGCCGATAACCTTGGTGGCGATTCTTGTCGTGGCTTGCGTTGTCACTTACTAATATCTTTTTGCATAAATTACATAAATATTTTTATATTTTTTTTTCTTTTTTTTTTTTTTTTTTTTTTTTTTAAATAAAAATGAATCCGTTTGATTAGATGAACTGCTGTTATAGCTTAGTTGTCATCAATTCACCTACTCCCCCGGCATAGATAAAAGTCCAGCCGACTTCCGCATCCTGCTTTGAAGGACAGTATACAATTCTGTGATACGTATGTATTGCTTCTTATATAATAATAAGGTGAAAATCATGCTCATCTCATCTTCAAATATCACTGCCGTGATCCAATCTACAACGAATCTGTTGAACCTAGTTGGGGGTTTATGTAATATCTATCTATCTATTTAGGGGACTTTAACTACTGTTTCTTTTTAGAACATCCAGTTACTAATGGTTGCTCTTTGCGGTCTGTGCTGCGCTGTCGATATGCAACAGCATGTGCCTTATAGCCATCATTGACCGCGGTATTCGTTACTGTTACCATTCTCTGTATGAATAGATGTTGGTGATTGCTGTTTATATTAGTAGACTACTGCTTCTGATTTAATGTGGAAATTAAGAAAAAAAGTATTAAAAGAGTATAGGGATCTAAAGACATTTCAACAAAAATGGACGACTTTGTTCAGTCTGGCAATCTTTAGTAGTGCTCAGGCAGGTCGCGAGACGTAATCTCTATTATGAGTTTAGGGGAAGATGAGAACAATTATCTTGATTATAATAAATGAGGATAAATGTAGGGAGGAACATGAACACAGTGAACGTGTTAGAGAAGTTGACTCGGAGACGTTGTGCACGAAATGGGGTTGGGGTGTTGAAAGGAAATGGGATAAACAGAGTAATAAATGAAAATATCGGTCGTGCTTTGAGAGTATGAGATGTCTTAATGTTCATGTGGGCATGGAGGACAGAGGCTGAAATTGATAGTCGTAGTTGCTTGGGTTATTTTATTTCTTTTTTTTTTATATGATCTTTTTCGTTTTATCTATTTTGTTATTTTTTTTTTTTATTTTTTTTTTAATTTTTTCTTTTACGTAGCTTATGTGTTCTTTCATATGTGGCGTAGTCTAACACCGGATACTGTATGTTTTTACGATATAGTGCTGCGACGTCTTTCTATGTGTTAAACTGTTTGGAAACCGGCCGGCTATGGGAGATCGAAGAACAGAAAAAAAGTATCGGCGAGCTTTGATATTGTTGAGGTTAGAGATTCATCATCGATATTTGATCATACAAAGTACTATTCTGAGCACATAATTCCCAATCAGTCACTTTTCGATATGTATCACCAAAAACCAAAGAGAAGAACAACGATGTGTTAACAGGAAAGAAGGGAAATAAACATTCTTAACGAATTTTATATACATCAAAACCTAATATATTATATAATCATTATAATAATATTATATATTAGTATTATATATATATATAGTATATTATATTATATTATATATATATTATATATTATATTATGTTATATAAATATTATTATATAATATATATGTTATATTATTATATTATATATATATATATATATAATATTAATTACTATAGTATATATATATATAATATATATAATATATATATATTTATATTATATATACGATATATATTTATATATAGTATATATATAATATATTATTATATATAATATATATAATTAATATATATTATATATATATAGATATATATTATACTATATATATAATATAGTATATATATATTATATATATATATATATATATTTATTTTAAAATTAAATATATATAATTATGTATATATATATAGATTTATAAAAGGTATAATACATTCTTATATATATCATATATTTGGATCTTTCATGGGGGGTTTTTATTTATCTCTGTCTCCCGTATGCACAATTCGCTCTACATTTTGTAGGAACCCGAATTATTGACGAACGAAAACCAAAAAATTATTAAAACTGTAAATTTTATTGATATCTAAGTCAAGAAATATTACAATATAAATAGTTCTGTAAATAAATTATTAATGCTATAAAAATCGTTTCGTATTGAGCGTAATAAAAAGAGAATGAAGAGCATCATGAATTTAAAAAAAATTTAAAAAAAAAAAGAATAAATAAAAAAAAAAAATAGTTTAATTATTACAAGTAACATACTATATAAGTATATATAATAATATATATTATAATATATATATACTCATATATATATATTATATGTAATATATATATATATATATATATATAATATTATAATAATATATATATGGTATATATATAATTATATATATATCAGTATAATATATATTTCATATAGGCTACTTATATTATTATATATATTATATATATTATTATATATATATATATATATATAGTATATTATATATATATATTATATATAGTATATTATATATATATATATTATTTATATATATATAAATTATATTATATATATAATATATATATATATATTATATATACTATATATATAATATATAAGTATATTAAATATATATATATATTATTATATATATATATAAATATAGATATAATATATATTATATATATATATATATTATATATATATATTATATATATATATATTATATATATATATATTATATATATCAAAAAATTAAAGAAAAATGCCTGAAACAAATTAAACGAACGTGATTACTTAGTAGTATATATATATATATAGTATATATATAATATATTATATTATAATAATAAATATATAAAAATAAAAATTTCTTGGCTTACGGAAAACTGGAAAAGCATAACATAGAGAGGAACACAGAGACAGTGAGGTTGCAATAAGACTATTGATAACTGATTACTCATTACTTTTTGATATTTATTTGACGCACCGTTTTTTCTGCCATATAATAATATGTATGTTATATTATATAATCATATAGTGTTTTTTTTCGGAATTTCTTGCAAATCAGTGAGATATGTGGTCCTTTTAATTCCTGCCTCCTAAATAATATATTCAATCAAGAATAAAGTCCAGACGTTATTATAGTACTCTCTCTCACATCCTGTGATAAGATCCATACAGCCGCGCTTAGTATGTGCATTTGATATATAATATTAAATATACTATATATATATATGATAAGTATTAATATACTCCTAATTTATTAAGTTAATATATATTTAGTTTATATGAGATATATAATATATATATATTTATATAATATAATATATTAATATAATTATTAATAAATATATATACTACATACTAGATTAATAATATTATAGTGGTTATATACTTAATATTTATATGCTGCTATATACATAATTGAGATATATTATAGAACGTTATAGATATATGTTATGTTTACTGAATATAGGTGTAAGAGAAGATCGTTAAATGTATCCTCATATATTTATCATATCGAAATTTAAAAAAAATAGACTTACATGGGATGATTGAGTTAATTTTTAAAAAAAGACTAATACTGGTATTTATCCTATTTTTATTATTAATAACATTCATTGAGACTCAAATCTGGATATTTGAATATATATAATTGTCAGATAGTATATTTTTACTATATTTCATGATAAGGTTAGAGACTCATCTCTGGACTTAATTTTTGTCTTTCCAACGGATACATGATTTTTTGTGTCTGTATAATTATTATGTATTATAAGGGGTACACAGATCAGATTTGAAGAAACATTAATAAGTGTTGCTAATTATTTAGATGTTTAGTTACGTAATTGTTATTTAAATCTACTAATCCATTTAACAAACCCTAAAATTATTCTCTTAACCTAAAAATTAAATTTTTATTCACCAAATGAACTTCATATTTTTTAACATTCTTAACTAGCACAAATATATTTGCATTTATTATTATAAACACAAACTTTATTCGTTAATATTATATTATCACATGATCAATTTATGTCTCGCTATAAGTTAATTCTATTGAGCACTCAAACTGCTATTATGCATAACTTATATTCTTATAACAAATAAATAAATAATAATATATATAAAATAAATTATTAATATTATATTTAAAAATAATATTAATTCTATATTAAAATAATTATATATTAATTAATTTGTAAACACAAATAAAATATTAAAATTATATTATTACTATGATTAAATTAATTATTAAATTATTAAATTTATAGTTTATTAAATTATTTATTTGCCTTTTATTTATTATTATAGGAGTATTATGTTCAAATAATCAGCATAATAGCAATAAATAATAATAATAAGTGTTGATTAGTCAGTTCAGAGGTCATTTGCACATGCTTACATTCATTCATATGACATTCATCATTATGCGAATACTCAAAGTAATAGACTATTTAATTTAATAATTGACCATATGAGGTATCATTAAATAATAATAATTAAGATTTTTATGGAAATTTAATAAGGTATAAATAATGGTAATAGGTAATATATAGAATGGGTAGGGTAAATAATAGTGAATATAATGATAAATCCCTGTACCGAATACAACTGAACCTAAATAATCATTATAATAATAACTAAATCTAAATAAATTAATAAATATAAATAAATTTTAATAATTAATAAAATAATAATATAGAAACTATTGATCATGTTTTCTTCAAAAGTTCTGATCTGTTCCTTTTTTTTCAAACTGTTACGTCCTTGTGTCTGTAGTGTAGTTTTTTTAAAAAGGAATCCCAAGAGAGCTCCTTTTGTTAGATCGAATAGAAAAAAAAAAAATCCTTCCGTGAACAATATTATAACTGCAATGTTCAGATTTTTGAAGTTCAAGATGTTAAAAATGTGATAAACAGCTAGTCTTTTTAAATACTCAATACTCAGTAGCTTTTTTTAATTCGTAGTGTAATTGGAAGCATTTAACGATCTTTTTCTCTTCACCTCACAAACATCATACGTTCCCTCAATTATGGTAGTCATACTCCATTATGGTGGTTATACTGTTTCTAATCTAAACTAATTCTAATTGTAAGTCTTCACTTCCAGCCTTTGTTTATGAGAACTACCGTCTGGATTCTTGATTGAATTATTATTAGAAACAATCTACCACGCCAGAAACTATATTATACTGTAACCTGGGATGTCATTCTAAGACTCCGTAACAAAGAATGCTAAGTATCATGTAATGACATCTTAATAGTGCGAA
>JABUQX010108875.1:0-10000 GCA_015478945.1 Trachelipus rathkii | reverse complement strand
ATATATAATAGATATATATATATATATATTATATATATTTATATTTTATATATATATATATATATATATATATCATATACTAATAATATATATATATATTATAATATATTATATAGTATACCAGCAATTAACCTAACGATGTGACACGCACTGAAAATTCGAAAATATGAAACTATTAATAAAAAATAACGTTGAGTTAAAGTTAAGCCAAAACGCTGAATTTTTTCACTGAGAAAGAAACGCTTTAGTGCTACCGAGTGAAAGAATGAATTCTTTCTTCGGTAGCCACCGATAAGCGTAAATAAAATGTTTTCTTTTGGCTTAAAATTACGCTTCCATATTTGTCAGTTTTTGCCATTTCTATATATATGATTTGTGCCTGATAACCTACAAATATCATATCATCACATGACTTAGAGACTCTTAGTTCTAAAATGCGCCATTCGCCTAAAAAACGGTGTGATCAGAAGATGCAATTGAAATGCAACCAAACCATATGATTAATGCTACGATGCCAGGTAAAATTTCAAAATAACCTTAGTGAAGATTCAACTGTGGCGTAAACACTGTTTATCTTAATTAAGGGGAGGTTGTTTGCAATTCAAAGAGCATAGTAGACGAAATGTCTAATTTTTCCGGGTGGCATGCTCAACGTAAGATCCTTAAAAAAAAAGACCCGATATTATTAAATGAATTACCTATTTTTTCATTTAAGATTTTTTTTATCCCTGGCTTCTCAACCACTATCAAATTTATTTGTTTCCTATCATATAATAACCAAAAATCTTGAAACCAAAAACAAAACAAGGTCTTCCCCAAAGAAAAAAAAAACTATTTTTATTATTTATCCCCTGACCCATAAAGCAAGATGACAGAATAATATAATAATAATTAGTGTACTACATAATGCAATATAATCAATTAAAACTATAATACTTAATAATATCATTATTAACTAACTAATTTGAAAATATCAATAACTAACCTATTCATAAATAATTCAATAATTAACTTAATAATAACTAAGTAATAATAAAGTATTCAAATAGTTAATAAGTACATTATTATTATTGTTATTATCTTATTTCAATTATACTATCAATTTATTATTTTCATTTTCATTGATTATCTATTATTATTATTATTATTCATTAATACTATAATTATTATTATTATTTATGATTATCCGCTTGGATTCATTACATTAGTTTTAATTATTATTCGTCATTATTATTTATACTAATATATGATATATATCGTATATACTACCTTATGTTATATTATCACATACGTACTTAGCTCATATTAAGTGGAAGTTATCGTACTTGTATTTATCAATGATATTTTATCAGTACCTATATATATATTATATATATACGTATATATCAACTTAAATGTGGTTTATAATATTAATATACTGCCCATATATATATATTTATTCTCATCTATTATTATACTATAATACTATATATCATATCATACTATATAGTATAATTAGTATCATAGTCTCTAAGCATATATTTATATACTATACTAGTATATAATTATATATATATATATACTATAACCAATTTCAGTAGGATTCAATCTATACTATCACATATATTATAATATAATAGCGCCTAACTACTTTCATATAATATATATATATATATAATATATATAGATAATATTACCTATATATATATACTACTATATATATAACTATAATGTATTATATATTATATACTATATACTGATATTATTATATATATATATTATATATTATAGTATATATAGTACCTATATACGCTACTACCACTTATTTAATATAATCCTATTCATATACTACTACGGTCATAGTATAACTATTATATATATATACTATATATACTATATATTATATATATAATTATATATATATTATATTATATATATATATAATATATATAGTATAAATATAATACACGGTTAATGTGCCCTCTTCTGGTGCTCGACCATCGACCTTCGTTTCAACTGTAGTTCTCTCATGCCTCAATCTAGTCACTTTCCTCAGTTTGCGAAGCACGCATATGTCCACCCACTTAAAAAAAAAGGAATGCCGCTCTAGATCCTTCAACTACGCCGTAAAGTTTCATTTTATTCAAATCTGAGATCCTTCGAAACTCTTCGTCAACATCTCACTTCTTAGATCCATCTGGAATCTCATTTCCATCTTTCAGATCATCAGTATGGTTTCGGCTCTGTTGACACTCAAGGGTTCTACTGGCTATATACTTTCCTATTTAAACAGATTTATGGTTTTTTCCGCTCTTAAACTACGGGGAGACTTGGCGTGGTGGCGCTGACACTATCCAAAAGCAAGATTTTGGACCGAGGTATGCGCATGCGTAACTGCTCTCCAAGCTCCCTCCTTTGGGTTTCCATCCCTTATCTTTGCTTAATTATGTCAGCTTTCTTTCAAATCGCTCAATATCGGCTGGTGTTGATGGGGGCGACTTCTTCCTTCTTTTTCTGTTCAATTAGTTGTGTTATTCAGCGCGTTCTGTCTTATCTCCTACCCTATTCCTACTTTTCATTAATGATTTATCTGTCACTTCCATCTAACTCTATCACTCATATGCCGATGACTCGACCCTTCATTCTCTAACTCATTTCAATTCTGCATCCCTCTTTCTTACTTCTAGAACTTGCCCATTCGCTTAATCTCTAAGTCAGAGTTCCACGTCCGCGCTGGATCTGGGGAGTCGACATTTCTCGGTGTGCGGCGGTCGTCTCATGATTTTCTCAACTTGCTGAAATCATTATCTTTCCGTAGATTAACAACACACAACTCTACAAATCTCCCTCTCTAAGATCCCTTCTAACTTTCGTATCTCTTTCGACGGTTTCTCTCGTCTCACACAATTGAAAATAATAAATCATTCCTTAGACGTATTAATAACATAACATGCACAAACAAATATGTCTTGCGACTAACCTCACATGCATAACGGTTCTCCAAAGGCTGTCCTATCGCGGGCACCTCAAAGGAGCAGACACTGCGCGCGTGAGTATCTCTTCTAGACTACGAGTACATTTCTGCGTTCTCTCAGTAATATCACGCTATTACAAGGTCTCAATCCGCCCCTTCGTATTGGAAGTCTCCTTGCTCTCATATCTCGGTGGCGGGCCGCGGCTCCTGTGTTGCATTTTCCTGGCTTCATACTGTACAGGTAGGCTCGATTCAAAAAGCCAACAAGCTTAAATCGTAAACTGGTCCGCACCTTTTCCTACGTTCCCTTGCCTCTCTATCAGTTTGCGCCGGATCGCGATGTTGGCGTGCTCGTTAACAGTTTTCAGTATATGGTACCGTTAGCGACAAGTGGCTGAAGGAAAACTTTCCACTCGCGTACACACCAACTTTACGACGCCTCGTATCACAAGAGATGCATGTGTCGGCACATGGAGATTTTATGTTGATTATTAAGGTAAGCTCCAGACTAGTTCGCTGTGGTAGCTTCCTTTCTTTATTTGCCACTATGTTGTGTGAAAATTCCTCGTCCATTTTCTTTCAAACCACTGAATTTAGCTACTGTACAGATTGCTGCTCATAATCACACTTTAATCAAAAGGGGGGGCTTCGATGCCATAGAACTCAAGCAACTTTCCTCATTCAAACGTGTAGCTAACTCTTTTTATCTTGAGTAAATAGCGTGAATACTTAACAATTTTATCTAAAATTTATTGTCACTCTATAGTAACGGACGTGTTAACTATCAAAAAAAATGTTGATCATTCTACAAATATCTCTCGACGCGAGAGGGTTTTTTACCCCCTCGAACCCCCCTTGTCGCATGGCCGTTGTTTTCTGTCCATATAAATATACTAATATATATATGTATTATTATATATATATAGCTACATATATACTAATTACTATATATATATAATATATATATATACTATATATATGTATATATATATATTATATATTACTATATAAGATATAATATATATTATATTATATATATATATTATCTATATTATATATATATATATATATATATTATATATATATATATATATATATATATATATATATTATAATTAATATATAATAAATATATATATAGTATATATACATTGTATATAATGTTTCCAAATAAACTAAGGTTTTTTAACCATTACAATAAGAATTCAGGCCAATTCAAAGTAATATTAAGATCTGGTGAAATCGAACAAAGCCTTACAAAATTTGAATTTGTTTAAAAACAAATATCCCATAGCTTAAGATTTTACTTTCTTAACATTCACCAGTTTAAATTTGATCACTACCATACTACTTACTATTATTATATATATTATTTATATATATATATATATATAATATATATATATTATATATATATATTATAATATTATTATATATATATATATAGTATACTATATAGAAAGAGAGAGAGAGAGAGAGTTATAGAAGGAAAAAAATCAGCTGTATATATATATATATATATTATATAGATATATAATAGTATATAATATATATATCATATTATATATATATTATATATATATATATATATATATATAATATATACTTATATTACGTATATACTATATATATAATATATATTATAATATATATTATATAATATATATAATATATATATATAGTATATTATATTATTATATATATATACTATACTACATATATGTATATATATATATATATATATATATAATATATCATATAGATAGAGAGAGGAAGAGAGAGGAGAGAGGAGAGAGAGAGAGAAGAGAGAGAGAAAGAGAGAGATAGAGGGAGAGAAAAGAAAGGAGAGAGAGAAGAGAGAGAGAGAAGAGAGAGAGAGAGAGGAGAGAGAGGAGTATTAGAGGAGATTAGAGTAATGTCTTAGCGTGCCAGTTGATCTAGGTTCTACTATTCCCTAATTATGCGATTGGTTTAAACTTCAAATTAGAAACATTAATTTTTCTCTTTGCTTTTCAACGAAATGGCCTCTCATACTTGTTGGCAATTAACGTTAACACCATTAATGACTTTCCTCAAACTCTCAAGATTCAGCTTGGAATTGCCAAATTCTTCTGTTATAGAATGATCTTGAGGTATAGTGCAGATCCACTTAATGTCGCTATCCCACGATCGTCCTAGTCCAGTAGTCTTATCCAACATTCGAAGAACTTTACTAACTCTAGTCCTTTATTACTATGGATAGTGCTCTGATGTGCTCTTTCGCTTTCAATTCTTCACGAGAAACGTCACGTGCCTACGGCCAGGACAGTATTTATTGGCAATTCCGGATGCCTGCAAAATGTCGACTTTGATCGTAATCCTGTTGATTTATATATCGGGATGATGCCTGTGGCTGCTCTTTCGGGAGGGGGTCTCTTGACATGTACAACCGTATTGAACAAAAATAATTCTCTCCGACAGGAGGCCTACATTCCATACATTTCCTCGAGTTAACTTAAAACTTTGGTTAATTTGGCTCCTCGTCTCGTCATCTCTTCTCTCTCTCTCTCTCTCTCCTCTCTCTCTCTCTCTCTCTCCTCTCTCTCCTCTCTCTCTCTCTCTCTGGCTCTCTCTCTCTCTCTCCCTCTCTCCTCTTCTCTCTCTTCTCTCTCATCTCTCTCTCTCTCTCTTCTCTCTCTCTTCTCTCATCTGCATCTCTCTCTCTCTCTCTGGTATTGCTGAAGACGTGCCTTGCAGAGAATTGCCTTTGTCTTAAAACTCATTCAGCTAAAACTATAAAACTAAATTCAGCTTAATGTCATCCAGGAACTTCGGGCAAGAATCTATTCTCCGTAAAACCGTTAGAATCTACCGTCTCCGTGTAGGAAAATATAAATAATTCTTTCTGGCTTCTCTCTTCACCGTCGTTTGGTATTTTACAAAGATTGCTATTCTAACTTTGCCTCCATCTCGTTCTTCTTTAAGCATTTTCAACAAAACACTCGCTATGCCTCTGCATAATAGGCAAGCTCTTCGCTCAAGATCTTTGTTTCTATAATTTAAGCTTGTTCCATCTAAACACTGCTCAACTTATTTATGCTTCAATATATAAGTTCCTTCCGTGCATTAACACTTAAAAGTGTACTGTTCCAGACTTGTATTTCCCTTTGTGGTTCTCAAAACTTTTTTCTTCCCAAGTCTGTACATACATTTGTAAACGTTCCCTCTATTTTTCTAATGTCGACTTTCCCTTTCCTGCTGGAATGACTGCTGCGCTCATTCACCTGTGCCAAAAAAAGAATACCACTCTGTGAAACCTTCCAACTATCGTGCCTATCTCTTAAGTTTTTGTCTTTTTAATGCTTTTCGAATTATCTTAATAAGAAAGATTGGGAAACATTTCACTTCTTCTAATCCTCCTCTTATCGCCTTGATAGCTTTCGTAATAAGCTCTCTTGACTGATTTGGATAATAATATATATCTCCTCTTCTTGATTTTGTCCTCTGTCAGTGTTCTGGGCAATCTCCACATTAATTTATGTAACTATTCATAATGCCTCTCTATTACTTCATCACCTACCCACACCTACGGTGATGAATCTATCTTTCATTAGTAATTTCATTTTGGTAGACGTCACTCCTAACAACAATTAGCCCACGCTAGAGGGCAGACCTTGTAGCAACTAACCTCTGATCTTTCACAAATTTCTAATTAAGGCATTAAGAACTAGACTGTTTTCATTGCCTCAAAAACTCAGTCCCTCCATCGCATTACTTTGCAAAATCTTCCAAACGACTATAACATCTTAGAAAAGACACCACTCAAACCTTCGTCTGTTCTTTAATATTCTTGGTGTTGTTTTTCGCTAACGTTTAATGTAAAGGATGACTGTATTTCTCTTTCTAATCAAGCTTCATAAAATGTTAGATGTTGTATGCGCCTTTGAATTTCTTTCTCTCCACTTCAATTAAAGTTTTTGTAAAATCATAAATACATATATAGTATATATATAATAATATATTATATATATATATACTATATATATATATATATATATATAATATATATATATATATATATATATACTTATATTATATATGTGTGTGGTGTGGCATATTTGTCGATAACTTACTGTAACTAGTGAGGATAATTCAACCACCGCACAAGGCTACTAGTTCATAACACTCTACGATTTCCTAGATCACAAACTCGTATAAATAATGAAATTAATTTAGGTTAAGATAGGTTTAAGGTTAAGTTAGGTTAGTAGGTTAGGTTAGAGTTAGGTTACGTACCTCCGTAGTCACAGTACGGTATCCTACAAATATGCCATGTTATATATATACTTTATACATATAGAATAGTTATATCATTTTATAATACATTATATATATATATATATATATTAATATAAATATATATATATATATTAGTACTTATACTTACGTTATAGCGTCCGTAAACTTATACTATGACATCACTCTATAACTATAGTAAGCGTAATCACGTATGAATTTCATAAGTATTTGTCTTTTAAAAGCACAAATATCTCGATCCATATCTCAAAAACGACAATAGCTACAGGGAAAAGGAATAGTTGGAATCCGGGTAAAATTTTATTGCGGAAACTGAAAAAAAAAAAATAATACCTCAAAAACTCACAACCAGCATACAGTTTGAAAAGGATACCATTTTGGAATCCCTTGCAAAATCTTTCAGTTAGGAAAATTGTTAAAAAAAAAATAATATAAATAAAATAAACTAATATATTGGCTAGTTTTTTTTTTAGAGGCCAGGAGACATAGTTAGATATATATACTATATAATTATAATAATATACTCTTATATTATATACCACGAATCTCACCTATATCACCTTACATATTATATATATACTACTACGCTATATTACTATATATTCTATATATATATATATAGTATAACTATAATATATATATAATATATATCTACTTTGTAAAAGTATTTACACAGGCGTCTCTGCACATAGGGGTCGTCTGACGCCGATAGGGAGCTATGCGACAGGGTAAGGTAGTGTTGATCCATATAAACACTACAAGATCTCTAGGGAGTGGCGGGTGTACGCAACCACCATACGTGGCTCTGCGCATTGACATAAAAGGAAGGATCGCCTCGTCAATGCCCTTAAGCTCGTGTGCGCGCTCTTAGCGTAATCTCTGGCGCACCTCCTTTTCACTAACTCTCTCCCACTCTCGCCAGGGTGAACGTGCTGCACACATATAGTCCGTACCCCGTCAGTCTCCTCACTCAAGCGTAAGGCGAGAGACCCCAAATCCTGGCCATCGGTGCCCTGGTGACGTAACTGTCGATCACATAGTTACCCCCTTTTTTAACTTATCAATTGCTAGTTCAACAAATCATTAATAATCTATAATACCTAGTAACTATAATACGGAAATCATCTAGTTTTATTCTTATAACGCCACTCTTCACGTTATTAAAGGTCTTAAATAGGTTATCTTCATCTCTTCTTATTGACATATATACAAAATTTACTTTGAATGTACTAATATAATAATGTATTGATTTTTTCCTTTTTTTTTTGGTAAATTTCTACCGTCGCTATCTTAATTAATGGTAGAGTTCCTTTTAGCCGACGTTGCCAGAAATGATATATTCTCATTTTGACGAGGTCTAGCCCATTTATTTCGCTATCTGTAGTCTTTTTTATTCGATCTGACCCGATTTGATATTTATTTTTCTTTATTGTGAGGCCCCTTTAATGGTTATTTTATTTCTCTCTTTTTTTTTTTATTTAGTTTTACATTTGCAACGCCACTACAACACCTGTCCATTTATTCTATCACCTGTGTATTCCCCAAAAAAGCTTATCATATCATTTCTCTCTTCAACTCAGGATTTACGAGTGTGTGTGTCATGCTCTATTTGAGTTACGAGGTCATGAGAATGTTCAGGACTATATTTTGCATGGGTTTGCAATTTTTCGAAAACTTCCGATTTATTTACCAAATTTCAAAGTATTGTGTATATATATATATCAAATATATAAATATATATATAATATAGTATTATATATTATATAATATATATATTAAATATATTAATATATATATATATTAATATATATATTGTATATATTTAGTATATATATAATTATATATTTTATTATTATATTTAATTAATATATATATATTACTACTATATTATATATACTATATATATATATACTATTATATATATATATTATAAATTAATTATAAAATAGTAGAATCTTTCTATATTATTAAATTATATAACATAAATTAATAATATACTTTATAATAGACACATTATACTATATAAATATAACTAATATAATAATATATTCAATCAATAATAAATTATTAATAATTAATATATAATTAATTAATTAAATATAATAATAATAAATAATAATAACATTTATAATTGTAATTAATATTATAAAAATATAATAAAATTAAATAAAGATAATTAATAATTATTAATAATAAAATGTAAAATAAATTCATAATATATAAAGCACACAACGCTGCATCTTTCATTCTGTACGAACTACCTATCATACTATATATTACATTAAATATATAATATAATATAATTAATAACGTACATACCATATACCTGCATGTATAATTATACAATGAATACTAATAAATAATTACAATAATAATATAAGATAATATATATTATAAGTCAATAGATAAACTAATTATAAATTCAAATAATATTAAAATAATAAAATTAATATAAATCTTAAATGCATATTAATAGTAAATATCTAGTGAAAAATTAATTTAACTAATATATATATAATAATATATATAATTATAAAATATATTAAATTAATAATAATATTAATAGTTAATGTATAAAATATTATAATATATTATATATATATATATATATTATATATAATACTATATATAATAATAATTATAATATTAATATAATAAATGATATTTCTTTTACATATGAGTACTGAAATAATATCGACATGAGTGAAAACTTTTTATAAAATATGACTATTAGAAGCAAGTAGCTGGCAA
>JABUQX010108874.1:27500-32713 GCA_015478945.1 Trachelipus rathkii | reverse complement strand
ATTAACCTCGCCCGGTGCAGATCAGGCCACCACCCAAATCTTATGCAATATAAATTCAGATTCAAACTTGACAACGTTATATCCCCCATCTGCACTAGATGTCGTATATCCCCGGACACAATGGAGCACTTCCTTCTGGAGTGCCCCGCCCTCGACGCTCCCCGTACCACCTTTACTGTAACTTCTATTCTTGACCTGTGGAACCGCCCAAGTGCAGTCGGCGGGGTACCTGGACGCGGTGTGGCCCCTCCAATAAGGTTGGGCCAGGGGCAGAAATGTATGTATGTATGTTATATATATATATAATAGTTAAAATATATAATATAATTTATATATATATATGTTATAATATATTATATATTATATATATAATATATATATATTATATATATATATATATATATATATATATTATTATATATATTATATTATAAACTCGCGGACAAATTTAATGCATCACCCGTAAATATAAAATTAAACTCTTTCATTTTTGGGGAAATGTATGATCTAGGGTTTTTGTTTTATTTTGGGTCATACCTAACCGGAAAGTGTATACCGATGTAACTACACCGTGTATTTAACTAATGGCATATAAAGACAACAACCATTTTATGAAAATCCCGAAAGTTATGTTCAAAGGAGACAAGATGGCAGACACAAACCAACTAACGAAACAAACCCTAAATGCTGTAAGTCGTAGCTTTGAACAAAGGACTGTTCCAATGGAAAGACATCGTCAGAGAAGAGGAACGTGCCAAAGGAGTTATCACACTGTCGGAAGCAGGCCATTCTCAGAGACAGGTGGCTCAGCAACTCGGGGCAAACCAGAGACAGGTGGCTCAGCAACTCGGTGGCAAACCAAGCGATGGTCAGTCGAATCCTTCATCGGTTCAGGGAGACTGGCAACAACCGTAGACGACATAGTCAGGGTCGCCCGAGGGCGCATGACATCCGAGAGAGATGACAGATTCCTCAGTCTGGCAGTTTTTCGTGATCGTTTCCAAACAAGCGTACATCTACAACACAGGCTCCGTGAGGTCAGACATGTGTCCATTTCCGAGCGTACAGTGAGAAGACGACAGAATGAACGTGGAGTACGTATTACAAGGTCTGCCATCGGCCCTCTCCTGATCAGGGAGCATCGGGTTACGATTTCATTTTTTCACAAGCGTATGGAGACTGGACACTCACAGATGAGTCGAGGTTCACACTACATGGACCAGATGGACGTCGGCGAATTTGGAGACGTGCAGGTGAGCACTTTTCTGCTTGCAATATTTCCCCAAGGATTCCTTTTGGAGGTGACTCTGTGATGGTGTGGGCAGGCATTTGTTTGGGTGCTCGCACGGCATTGCATATCGTGAGCAGAGGAACGCTAACAGCTGATAAGGTGTGCGGAGGACATCCTCCAAGAGTAGGCCTAAATTAGTGTCTTTCGCGTCCTTACATTGCCTCCACTTTTTTGTTTACTTCCATGACAACGCCCAGCAGAACACTGCACAGGTCCGTCCAACGGTACGTCACAGGTAGGGATCAGACTGCCTGACCATTTCCTGCGAGGGCCCGACATAAATCCCATTAAACATGTATGGGATTTATGTTGGGCTAGGTTGTTCGAGCCCTAGTGAACTGCTCCGTCACACTCGGGAGCCTGCAAAATGCTTTGACAAATCCCGCAGGAGACCATCCTTTTAAGATCATTTCCATCAATGCCGAATCGCTTGGAGGAAGTTGGAAGGGCCAGAGGGGGTACAACCCATACTAGACACTTCTATGCTGCATTTTCAACACACACACACACAACACACACACATATATATTATTATATATATATACATTAAAAATATATAATATTATTATATATATATATATATATATATATTATATATATATATTTATTATATATATATATTATATATATAGAATTGCATTGATAGAACCACCTGGCAAATATACGAAAAAATATTGGAGAGAAAGTTGAGAGTGATTGTGTAGCCGAGACTGGGGAGAGGAGCAACATGGGTATAGAGGAGGAAGAGGAGCGACAGATCTCCTGTTTACACTAAGGATAGTTATGGAGAAGATGTTAGAATACGGCAAGAGTTTTTATGTTGCGTTTATTGATCTGCAAAAGGCTTTTGATTCTGTACCGAAGGAGAGACTATGGAGAGTCATGGAAGAAAATTATGGAGTGAGTGGAAGATTGAAGAAAGCAATAATGAGTATGTACGAAAAATGTAGTTGTAACATCAGAACGGAGAGTGAAAAGGATATATGGTTCGAAGTAAAAATAGGAGTTAAACAAGGGAGTGTATTATCGCCTATATTTGTTCATATTATATTTGTTCATATTATATTTAGTAAGGTGAAGGAGAGATTGGGAGTCTTTGATGGGGATATAATGGCGTATGCGGACGATCTAGCATGTTGGAGTGAAGAGGATGAGAAGATAAGGGAGGTGGTGAGGCTGTTTGCGGAAGTTGGAGGAGGCAGGGATGCAGATGTATGTACATAAAACAGAGATATCAATGGTAACGGGAGGAAACGACGAAGGTATGAGGATGATGGTAGGAGGGGAGGAGGAATGAAAATTGGCCTGTATACGTGGTAGAAGAAATAACAACATGTTATATTGTTTAGTTTTCGTAAACTTTGGTACATTGAAAAATAAACATTTTATTGGTATTTGTTGTTGGTTTTCCATTGTTTATTTTATTTTTAGTTTTATATATCGTAATTATTGTTTTGAGTGAATATGTCTTTTTTCTTTATTATTTTATTATTTTTATTTTTTTTTTTTGTTATTTTTTATTTTTAGTTTTCGTGTTTTTTTTTTGTTTTTTTTTTATTTGTTATATTCTTTCTGTATTTTTTTTGTTTTTTATTTTGTTATTGAAGGACGGAAACGGTCGGAATGGATGGTTAAAAAGGTAATCTTTCGAAAGTATACTGACCCCCGACGTCTGCTGTATCGGAGTCCTGATAACGGTGGACTAGATACGAGAGAGAGGAGAGCAGGAATACAGCGGCGAAATGAGAGCTCTGAAACAATGACTGGAAGAAGCAGAAGAGACAGAATAAAAGGAACGAAGTAATCAGAGAAACTGTAGGAGTGAAGAAGATTATACTGAAAATGGATGTGGGAAGATTGAGATGGTGGGGGCATCTGGAGAGGATGCAGCGGACAGGATGCCGGAAAGAAGATGGGGTGGACACCGCGGAAGGAAGAAAAGACGCTGGGGTTAGACCGAAGGAAGAGATGGACCTGATCGGTGGTGGATTACTCTAAAAGATGCCAGCTGCAGACAATGAGATGGTTGAAGAGAAGAGGAGTGGTCCAGGAAAGGGATGTCTGGAGGAAGACCCTCGCGCGACTGACAGGATGAAAATGAAAACTTTTCGGGAGAAGAGTACGAAGTTAAGTAGTATTAATATAATATAATTATAATATATATATATATTATATAATATATATATATATATATATATATATATATAATATGTATTATATATTATATATATATATATATATTATATATCTATTATATATATATATATATATATATATCGGCACTCACTTGATACAAGATCAATCAACACTCGCAAGTGATCGTGGAGGCTACTTCTTTGGCGGTACCCCAGTATCACTCTACGGTACCCCTGGGGTACGCGTACCCCACTTTTGGGAGAACCACTGTTTTAAAAGAATTTAAATACAATAGAAAAAGGGTTTAGGCAGATTCCATGGCGTACGTGACAGTGAGAAATTGCGGACCATGTAAAGACCCTCCGGAGTCCGGATATAAAATTTTATATATATATATATATAATATTATATATATATATATATATATATATATATAATATATATATTATTATTTTTTATATATATATATATATATATATATATATATATATATATATATATATATATATATATTCTTCCGTTCAATCTTTATCACTCCCACGGATCCCCACATATTGGGGGCGGGAACGCAACTGCACAGGAACAGAGTAGTCAGTAGAAGAACATGACCAAAATAGAAAAGAAAGATTCCCATTTCCTCAGCTCAAACCCTTAAATGAGAGCCAGTCGCAGCTAACATCCACCCTAGAGCTTCACTGCACAACAACAAAGCCCCAATGTGTTATCTAGTCAGTGTCAGGATTCATCCCCTTAGCCATTTCCATAAATATGTCCCCCTCCCACAAAACCACGTCATTTACTCTTATTACGCACCAATCCTTTCTCTTTTGCTAAATTCACGTTCATTTCCTTGAGACACGCTTTTACTGACTGAACCACATTTTCTTTGGTCTTCCCGCCGGTCAATTCCCAACACACTCACCTCTTTTCACCCGTTTACCGAGCCGACTCTCATTCATTTTCTTCATATGAGCAAATCATTTTAACCAGGGCTGCGGAGCCGGCAAATTTTTTCCCGGCTCCGACTCCGGCTCCGGCTCCAGCATTTTAAAATAACCCGGCTCCGACTCCGGCTCCGGCTCAAGCATTTTAAAATTACCCGGCTCCGACTCCGGCTCGGCTCCAGCATTTTAAAATTACCGGCCTTTCCCGACCTCAAGGCCTCCAGGCTTGTCCGGCATTTTTAAAATTGTTCGGGCTCCGACTCCGGGGCTCCGGCTCCTGGCTTCCGACCCTAGTTATAATTCCTTCTCCATTTACAGTCATGAAATCATTAATTCTGAATACAACAAATTTTGAGGGTATGATGAAATTAAATGTTTTGGTTAATGACCATCCTTTATTAAGTTTTATAAGTAAAAACTTGAGAATTCGTTATTTATGCAATATAAGAATTTTTAAGAAAATACAGAAAAGGAAATCAATTCCTTTCTTCCTAAATTTAATATAATTCCTCTTTGAGCGATGAACTGTGTATAATATCTGAGTAATATAATTTTATTTATTTTTTGTTTCCTAAAAAGAATAAATTATATTTTGATTCATCTAAAGTTTAAATAATTCCCCTCGTTGAAGGCTATGAGCCTGTTCTTATTTAACATAACCATTTTATTCAAAACAGATTTTATATATATATACTATATATCTATATATAGTATATATATAATATATATATATAATATATATATATTTAGTATATATAATATATATTTATATATATATATATAAAAATTATTATATATATATATATATATATATATTATATATATATATATATAATATATAT
>JABUQX010108874.1:5000-20000 GCA_015478945.1 Trachelipus rathkii | reverse complement strand
CTTACTAGCATCCCGGAGCCTCAGAATATGATGTTCGAAGTTTAAATAATTTAAATTTAAATATATTACTTAATTACTTTACTTAGATAGTCCTGTTTTATGTCAGTACTATCAATAAACCTATTAACAATAGCAATGCATTTACTTTACGAAGTTTACCAATTAAGGAAATGACAGTCAATCAAGCTATTGACAATTGGACAATGTCTGTTACCAAATTATATGTTTAATTTGTAAATTTTATACCTATTTATTAATTTATTTGTAAAATAATACTGAAATGACATTACAAAAAAAAAAAACAAATTCAATTATTGGTCATTTTATTTTTCCCTCAAAAATTGAAATTTTAAAAAAGACCAAAAAAGCCCAATAAACCCCTAAAAAAAGCCCAAAAAAACGCCTACTGGGCTGAGATTTTATAGTCGAACCCTGGATATACACCAAAGTATAAAAAGATCCTGAACACTGTAAAAATGTAAAAAATATTTTATTATTTCTTAAATTTTGTTACATCATTATTTAGTTCCATTATTTATTATTAATTCATTATTTTAGTATGAAGATTATACCATACTTAGTGGGGTAGAATGTTATTTTGTGTGTAAATTGACTGCACCCTTTTAGAGAAGCTTCCAGTGACCCGGGGTTCTATGCTTTCATTCCAGATTACTTTGGGGCTGCGATTATTACGACACTTTTGGGCACCAATTGGGGCTATCTACCATTATGCTATACAGAGCTGTCCAACCTACCTACAAAATGAATGCACAATTCCACTTCGAAAGCGTAAGGATATTCTATTATGTGGGAAGAATTATAGTATTGTTTATTTAATATTAAATATGCTTCCCTATACCATTTGAGTTTAACTGATTTTCAAAAATGGTACTAAAATACGATTATTAAATTATTTCAAAATATATATATATATATATAATACTATTATATATATATATATATATAGTATATATTATATATATATTATATATATAATATATATTATAATATATATAGATATATATATACATATAATATATATTTATTATATATATATAAATATATTATATATATATAATTATATAAATATATATATAAAATATATAATATATATTATATAATTATATATTATATTATATATATTATATATATATATATATTATAGTATTTCACTTATGTTGAGGTAAAGTTAAAGAGGACTTTCTAGAGACTTTTTCAACGATACTTTTTAACTGTTAATATTATATCATTAGCAACCGATATTTATCATTTATTTCGTCTTATTTTGTTATCTTACAGAACGGGATATTATCCTCGATGCCTTATCTATTCTCGTGGAATTTTCAGTATGTTTACAGTTTAACAATTGAAAAAGGATTCACTTCCAAAAGGATATTTAAGTATCTTTCTGTTAGAGATTAATCAATGGCAATTGGTAGTGCTCAATTTGACAATTGTTACAAGGATTCGATCTTCATGTATTATATATTATCAAGCTCGGTTTAGATATATTAATGATTTAGTGGATTATTAGTGGATTCATCTATATCCTCATACGCTGACACATCCGCATCAGATTCTCAAGTGATTTAAGCATCCATACTAAAATTGAAAGATTTTATGCAAGACATCCGAACTTTACATCCACATCCGTGAAAAGTTTCAAAAATGTAACTTTTTAATACATTAACTAGCTATCATTTGTATTTCAAAACGTTCACCTAGTTACCTAATAACTACAGTGAGTTTGGAAACGATTTGGAAACTTTACTATAGATCGTTGAACGTTATTTTAAATAACTTAATCTCAGTCTGACTTATTTATCCAAAAGAAAACCGAATACCACTTAGATCGTTGAAAATTATTGGACTTTCACAAAAGAGAATTTTTCTTCTACTTTTTCAAGGGCTTATGGTCCAATGATTTGCTCCTAGCAATTGTTTCGTTAACTTGTGAAGCAACCTTGGCTGTTTTCGGCTCTTCGTTGTGAGTGGAGGCATTAGGTGGGGCAATGTTTTGTGGTTTGTTGAGTTCCACATTGCTGAAATTGCACCCAGATTGCTGGACGTACGGGCTTAACCAACGCCTTGCAACATTCCGGCTTTGCAGACCTGCTCTTACAGGAATTTTACCGTAAGGAATGTAAGAAGTTTTAAACAATTAAGCATACTTATAATATATATATATATATATATATATATATATATATATATATATATATATATATATATATATATATATATATATATGATATATATATATATAATATATATATATAATTGAAATGTGATTAAATTTACTATTAAATACATTTAAAATAGTTACCCATTTAGAAATGTCAAGAATTGAAAAGTACTAAAATATCGAAAAATCAAAGCTACTTCACAATATTCAAGTCGTTTAAAGTACTACTACTTTAGGTGGTAGAAGTAGTTTTTACAATGAGTCTAAAGTTCTTCTATCATGATTGCAAGTAGTTTAACCAAGAAGTTAATAAATACTCTTAATATTTTAAGTAGTTTTGTATGCTTATACATTAAGTGGTAGAAAACCCTAAACTGTCAGTTTCAAGTAGTTATATAGTTGAGTATATGGCAGCTGCTGTAGATGGTCAACGTTTATCCCTTATATGTTTTAATAGTTATGCTCTGTTCCTTGCGTTTCTTTACTATCCCCTATCTTCTCTCTTTCATTTCATTCCCAATCCACGCTATTGCTAACGATTCCACCCTTCATTACTCCTTATACTTTGTAAGGCGTCCCATTCAGTTCCAAAAAGCTGCCATTAGGAGGAAGGCCTTAGAGCAATTTTTCACTTAATATTCCTCTCAATTCTAGTTGTGACCGAGAATACATGATCATTTTCAGTAAGCTAACACTCAGTACCTTCATTTATCTACTCAACAAAATCTTCAACTCAACTATAACATCTTCGAAAACACTTCTCAAGCCTTCCTCTTTGTGAAATATTCTTAATATTTCTTTCTTTTTTGATCTTCTTTGGACGATCACATTATGTTCCTCACATTAAAAAGCTTCTAGGATGGGTGCTCCGATGCCTTCAAAATTTCTTCAAACTTTCCCAGTTAGTTTCTCTATTAGGATGTTGTTTGTCCTTGTGAGGAGTATGCATCGCATACATGGTATATTTTAGCTCACACAGGCCTTCTGCCATAGGTGAACCAAAACTTTTCACCTTTTTATCTCTTTTACTCTCCATGACTCTTTTCAGTTATTTTCATACCATCGAATTGTTGAATTTCTCTTTTTATAATATTAATATTACAACAGACACTGTTTTCTCGCATACCCCCTTCATTGAATAGAATGGTTTCACAATAATATTTCAACAGAAATTGATGCAGTGAATTTTTCCAAAAATATATTATTCCTGTATTCCAAAAACTAAATTATGTAGCAATGCTCATGAAATGGAAATTGCATTTCGAGAAAAAAGAGCACACGTATGGAAATGTAATGTTTACCCATGTAGGAAAGTTAACAATAGACTATAACAACTATATGCGTGAGGTTTTATATATATATATATATATATATATATATATATATATAAATATATATATATATACAGGGGGGTTTTTGGGGGGGGGCGGGGGCCAGGGCCCCCCCCGAAATTTTCTAGACACTAAATACATTTTAAGTATCATAATCCGTTAATATATAAGTTGCAGGAAGTTAATTAATTTTATATAATTCGTCGCTGTCAGAAACAATCTTGTAAGTTCATTAGTTAAAACTAAACTTGAAACCATCAGAGAAAATGCAACATTAGAATTTCAGCTTATTTTTTGAAGAATATGTAAGCGCATCTGAATCTGAACTGAGTATAGAAATTGCTGTACAAGAATTAACAAAAATTCCAAAAATACAGATCAACATTCCTACTCGACCACAGACTTATTATCGCACATGCATTTTTATACCATTTGGATGATTAATATCAGCATTAGGAGAAAGATTTTTAAAATTTTCCTTGCAATTTGTCCTACCGAACGGGTGTAATGTTAACACGGAGTGAGAAAGTATGTTATAATGATTATACAAGGAAGATCCGAAGCCCAAATGAAGATTTTAGTAAAAGCAGAATGGGATTAATGGAAGTTGAACTGGCATCACAGCACAGGTTCGCCCAAAAACCGCAATAGATGGACTAGTTTCTTGTTCGCAGTCACAGTTTCCAAATATTTACATCTTGTTGCAAATACTGGCAATTTTACCAGTGTTTAATGCTTTCAGTAGAGAAGCTTTTAATTGAAGACTTCGTGAAACCTACTGAGAAATATATTGGAGTGGAAAGACTTATTGACTTGCCTCCTCTACTTACATCGAAATATTGAAATTAAAATTGAAGATGTTTTTCTCGGACTCGCTCACGTTCATATCAGGGCTTCCTCTATCAAATCAGAGGTGTCCCATTCTAAGTATTCATTAAATTCTTCCTCTTCCTGTAGGAATTTTATATTTTGTCCTTCCACTTTATATTATATATATATTTATATATATTATATAATATTAATATATATATATATATATATATTATAATTATGATTATATTATATATATAATATACTATATATATATATAATATTATATATATTATATATATATATATATATATATATATATAATATATATATATATATATATATATATTATTATATATTATAATATATATATATATAAGAATGAATTTTTGTTTGGCCCCCCCCGAAAAAAATTCTGGATACGTATATGTATATATAGTATATATATATATATATATTATAATATAATATATATATAATATATATATATATTATATATATTAATATATATATTATATATATATATTATATATAATATATATTATTATATTATTATGGCATAAATTACTACGTGATCATTAGAATTATCTCGAAAAAAATGACACTTACAGAAAAAACCAATTACATATTGGAATCAGCGTATAAAGCCTTTATAACCAGAATGCTAAAAAAAAAAAATCTCGAAAAGTAGGACACTTAAGAAAAACCAATTACATATTGGAATCAGCGTATAAAGCTTATATGTAAAGTCGTTGAAGTTCAAGGAAACATATTTCTATTAGGGGGCTCGAAGCCGAGGGGACAGAGGGGAGGGACGAAGTCCCCCCCGTCTTCCCCGGAAGGCGAGAGACCCCGACTCCTGATATCCTATGCGGTCTACTCTAGGGTATTCGTTAGTTTTAAATCAGTTTAAAAACGACTGTCATATAATAAGCTTTATACACTGGTTCCAAATATGTAATTTGTTTTTTCTGTAAGTGTCGTTTTCTAGATATGATTTTTTTTTTTAACATTCTGGTAATAAGCTTTATACTCTGATATTCCAATATGTAATTGGTTTTTCTGTAAGTTGTCATACTTTTCGAGATAAATTCTAGCAAAATCACTCTGTATTATGCGATATATTAATAGTATATATATATATATATATAATATATATTATATATATATATATATATATATATTAATATATATATATATATATATATATAGTATATATATATATATATAATATATATATATATATAATATATATATATATTATATATATATATATATTATATTTATATATATATATAATATTATATAGTATATATATATATATATAGTATATATATATATATATATATAGATATATATATATAATATAATATATATATATATATATATCTATATATATTATATATTAATATATATATATATATTATTATATATATGCTGAAGGTTAACATTAAGGAAGGAAAAACTATAGACTTAGAGAAACAGTTTATTTAGAGAAAGTGTTACTATATATATGTAGAACATGAAAAGCAATGTATTTTAATTTTTTTTTATTTTTTTTTTTTTATTAATAATATCAAAGACGCATGCTTTGCCGTGGTACTTTTTAGATCGTGCAACATTTTTAATGTTTGCAGTTATATTGTTATTTTTATTGTTTTTTTAACTAATGGAACCCCAAGGGTATACCGCACCGATGCAGGAGTCGGGGTCTCTCCGCCTTCCGGGGAACGACAGGGTAGGACTATTTCCCCCCCTCCGGGAGGGTCTCCGGAACCCCCGCGCACTCAAATTTGGTGTCGCGGGGGTTCGGCCCCTCCCCTACGGGGTATGGAACAATCCCCCCTCTTTCCCGTCGCGCGAGCCCCCTCTTGGCCGTGTAAAAATACTGATAGTATAAAGTATTTTACCGGCCAAGAGGGGGCTCGAGCGCAACGGGGAACAGGGGGGGGAAGTTTTCCATACCCCGTAGGGGGAGGGGCGGAGAAACCCCCGCGACACCCAAATACCAAGGAGCGGGGTTTCCGGAGACCCTCCCGGAGGGGGGAAATAGTCTACCCTGTACGTTCCCCGAAGGCCGAGAGACCCCGCGACTCCTGCCATCGTGCGGTATACCCTTGGGGTTCCCATTAGTTTAAAAAAAATTAAAAAATAATATAACTCGCAAAACCATTAAAAATGTTTGCACGATCTAAAAAAGTACCACGACAAAGTGGGCGTCTCTGGAAGAAGTAATTATATAAAATAAAATTTTTTTTTTTTTTTTTTTTTTTTAAATACACTGCTTTTCATGTTCTACATATTTATATAGTAAACTTTTCTTCTAAATAAACTTTCCTCAAAAGTCTATAGTTTTTCTTTCCTTTATGGTAACCTTCACCTATATATATATATATATATATATATATATATTAATATATATATATATATATATATAGATATTATTATTATATATTATATATATTATATATATATATATATATTATATATATATATATATATATATATTATAAATATATATATATATAATTATATATATATATATTATATATATATATATATTTTAGCTTCATAATACTTTAATTTAGTTTCTTGTGACTGTGAAGCTCTATTACTACTATAAAGTGTTCTTTCCAATTTTTTTACTTTTTTTTCATACGAGAACTTGTTAATATTAATTAATACGAGTAGCAATACGTTATAGTAAGGAAATAACAAAAAGGCAAAATAAAAAATTGTTCGAAGCCATTGCAATCGATATGCTATGGAAGTGATGCTGATAACAGACATGATCCATAATTTTGTTTGCAGTAAGGTAAATATAAGCTTTTAATTTATTTCCTTTTTGTAAAAATAAAAAATCAATTTACTATATTATAAGTATACTTAGTATATCAGATGGGCCAAAAAATTCGATTGAAAGATGGATAAAAAATTTGGTTTAACTTGAGGGAAAAGTTTAAATTCATAAACTCAAAATAAATTTCAAAAATTTTAAATTGCTCAAATATATATTTTCAATTGATCCACCTTCTGAATTTCATGGTAGATATAATTAATTAGTGTGTTATGAAAAACATTTAATTGGAAGCAATTTCTTTTTTCTGATTGACCAACCGTATTTTAATATCTGGATTCACAATACGAGTTGCTGATTTTGAGCGGATGGCAGTATATATTAGATGAAAGTTTTAATTTATGTCTTCTCCGCCCCCGCCTAAAATTTTTTTTTTTTTCTGAACCATTTCAAACAAGTAAAAATATCTCAGTAGATTTCTTTTCAAATTAAAACTGAAAATATAATTGAAAATGTCAAAATTGAAAAAATTTTTCCTCTTCGATCAATTTTTTTAATGAATTTTTAGTAGAAATGAATTGCATGGTTTTATGAATCTTTTTTAGAGTAGTTTTTATATATACACGACAATCTAACTCTGAGAACTCATTGCTCTTGCTATTTCATTTTTGACATATTAAAAATGCCTAACGAGTTGGTGTAACTCGCTAAATTTGATTTACTTTAAAGTGAGAATTTTTAACTTTTTACAGGAAAATTCCTACCCTTTACTTAGAAGAAATTGTTCAAAAAAAAAAAAAGGGAAAAATTTGAAGAGATTCCATGTATTTTTGTATTTGTTTAAAGAAAATATTAAACCAATGCATTATTGAGATTTTGTAGCTCAACCGAATATATCAACACCGAAAATTTTTATTAATAAATCAGCTAGTTGGAGGTAAAAGAGTTGCAGCAAATTTTTAATAAGGACAACATTTTTGAGATATAACAAATAGATTTATAAAAGTTTAAAGTTTACCCGTTATACTAATGAAAAACACAAAATTGTTAATAACTCATTGGCTAATTATCAATAATAATTTATTCATCTCTAAAATATTGGAAAATAAATATTAATATGACTAAATTTATATATTTAATTATCCACAGTTTAAAATTCGCAAACTTTGGTAAGAAAATAGAACCATTTAAGCTTTTTTGGTGAAAGTCTATTCCTTTCTAAGCTGTAGATGTTACTAGATTAAAAATACTCTGAAGACACTAAATGGAGAAGAGCATAGAACTATGCATTTTTTTTGTAAGATCTGTGGGATACATGATTCTTAAGGTTCTTAAATTAAAGATATGTGCGGTTGTGACTAAACTTAGAAACTACTAAAATAGGTATGTTTAAATGCCTTTATAGTGAAAAGTTATGTTATTATTTAAACTTAAGAAAGTACTTTGAAATGTGGATAATAGGCAAGAAGACTGCTCCTGCTGGCCGGATATCCTGATTCCGGATGCAACAAATTTTAAAGCAGGATAATTCGACCTCCGGCAAAAATTGTGACCAAAGTTGCAACACACACACACACACACATATATATATATATATACTCCCCCGGAGTATGTTGACCTTTTCGCTGGTGGGGGAGATCTCCGCGATGGGCTGGCCTCGGTGCGGTTTTTTCAATCCTAAACGGTTGGGAAGACGGTATGGAGGCCTACATGTCGTGGAGCGAACAAACTGCAAAAACTGGATTATAGCCATGAGAAGAAACAAAAAAGAAAAACACTGCCAGGGAATCGGAAGCCCTGGTCCCGGCCCCTACTCATTACGGAAGAGAGGTGAGGGGGGACGGAGCTCTTTGGAGCGCAGCAAACAATCTCTCCAAACTGAAGCAATGGGTTTAGATAACCCCGAAGTTCAGCCCACCGGAACTTCAACCTCCCCTGCTGGATTGTTAGAGGAACCTTTGGATCCTCCCAACCCAGATAACCAACCACAGAAAAAAAAGAAAGCCTCTTACAATTGTAGGGGTGCAATTAGGAGTATGTGGTCGGAGGGGGAGAAGAAAGAAATTTTTTGGTGTCTCACTTACGCTAGACATGAAATATTCCCAAGGAAAGGAACGAGTGAAAGAGCGAAACAAATGATGTTAAAGAGAAAAAAGATAGATGGGGAGAAAATAGAAAATACACCAGATATGAGATTCAGCAGCATTGCTACAAACATCAGGATAGGAAAAACCAACATAACAAAAGAACAAATAAAACAGATAGAGGAGGAGGTTGAAGAGTACATACAAGGAAACTTTCTGAATAAAAATGATGAGGAGACCAGCAGTGGGAAGAAGGATGAATGGACACTATCCCGAAATCTGTACTTGATGGAAAGCTATTATATCGGAGAACTCATACCAACCAAAACAAATAAGAGTGAACTGTGGAAATATGTAATTGAAAAAAAGGAGTTCAGTGCAAATGATTTTATGGAATATAGATTTAGAGAAAAATTTAAAAATGTGGACAGAAAAGCTATGATTAAGCAAAAACTGTGTATTCTTAAATGAGGAGAAGGGCGAGGAAAGGATCGATCATCAAAATGAGGAACCTAAATAATAAGCATTTTTCTTTCCGATGAAGAAAAAAAAAGAAAGCGATGGATACGGAAAGGAAATTCGAATTAGCCGAATTAATTTACACGGGATTAATGAAAGACACATGCTTATGCATCAAAATATAAGAGAACAAAACAAACAAAGAAACAAGAGAGAACAAATAAAAACAAACAAGAGACTGTAACACAAGTGGATAAAGAGAAAGAAATGGAAATACTGATTGATATAAAGGACCTGTATCAAAGAGAAAATCTAGACAAGGACCAAACAACAATAATAGAAGAGGAAATAGTTGGTAGTGACATTTTGGAAGTAAAAGAGGGAAATGAGGAGAATGAAATGGAAACCGATCCAGAAAATTCGGATGTAGAAGAGATGGAAAATATAATGGATAATACAACAGAAGAACTGGAACCAGACAGAGAAAGGGAACTGATGAATGAAATAATGAATGTCCAAACAGGAAACGAAGAATCTTGCTCAGAGGAGGAAATGCTGATAAAAATAGCAAAATACAGAGATGAAGACCTCATAAAGGGAATACAGGGCAGATGCAAAATAAAAAAAAATCGGAAACTGGTTCCAAATGGAGAAATATACTAGGATAGCAGATAAAGTACTACCAAGAATTATCCCAGACAATTGTAGTTTGACTGAGGTTAATAGATTATATTATGCAGTTGCCAGGGCAGTAGCGGACTTTATGAAAGCTAAAGTATTCAAAACCAAGAAAGCAGGAAAAAAAAGCAAGAACAAAGAAAAGATACCACCGTGGAAATATAGACTACAACAGGAAGTAAGTAAACTAAGACAAGAGGTATCGATAGTAGATGCTTACCGACGTGGTGTGGTAACATCAGAACAAACTATAAGAAGAGTAAAAAATATACTAAGGAGAGAAAACACAGTACAGAGTAACCAAATAACTCAAGCCATTGCAAGTAGAAAGATGTTAATAATAGCAAAGGCTAATAAGATTAAAAGGTATGATAAGAGAGATAAAGAGAAAAAACAAAATCAAATGTTTAAAGAGGATCAGGGAAGGTTCTATAGAGAACTACGAAATGATTCCATAAAAGTGTCAAACCCTCCTCCCAAAGAGGAAGTGGATAGATTCTGGAAAGGAATCTATGAAGATGAAAGAATGTTTAATAATCAAGCAGAATGGCTAGAGCAAATAAAGAATAGCCAAGAAACAACTAATATCGAACAAATGGAACATGTTGCAATTACAAAAAAAGAGATTGAAGATGTAATTAAAAAGAGTAGCAACTGGAAAACACCTGGACCAGATAGAGTTCAAAATGTATGGCTTAAGAAAATAAGAACACTAGTGGAACCGCTTACCGCCTGTTATAATAGAATTATAAATGGAAGAGAAGAGATTCCTCAGTGGTTAACAACTGGAGAAACTGTGCTGATCCCAAAAAGCGAAGAAACCCAGAGACCAGAAAAGTATAGACCCATCACGTGTCTGCCAACCTTATATAAGGTATTTACGGGAGTGTTGGCAAAAAGGATCCAAGGACATTTGGATAACAATAACATCATAAGCGAAGAACAAAAAGGATGTTGTAAAAATAGTTATGGAACTAAAGACCAATTACTCATCAACAAAATGATTACAGAAAATTCGAGGAGGGCCCAGAAAAACCTAAGTATGGTATGGATAGACTATAAAAAAGCCTACGATAGTGTCCCTCACAATTGGATCAGAGAAGTTTTAAAAATATATAAATTAGCCTGAAAATTATAAGATCCTAGACAATGCAATGAAGATATGGAAAGTTAATATAAATCTCCATTATGAAGAAGGAACTTTGGAAATAGAAGAAGTAAAAATTAAACGAGGAATATTCCAGGGAGACTCCATCTCCCCCTTAATATTTGTGCTCGCCATAAATCCTCTGAGTGCTTTAATTAATGGTTTGCAGAATGGATATCGTATAAATTCGAGAAACGAGAAGAAACCCAAAATAATTTCCCACCTATTCTATATGGACGACTTGAAACTCTACTCGTCAAATAGAGAAGAAACCATTAAACAAATAGAAATCGTAAAAAGGTTTTCTAATGACATATGCATGGAATTTGGGCTTGACAAATGTGCGTTTGTGCTACTCAAGAAAGGCAGAAGAATAGAAAGTGAGAACATAGAAATTGAAGGAGATATAATTAAAGAGTTAGAACAAGAACGCACGTATAAATATCTCGGAATAGAAGAGTCAGAAAAAATAGAAAACAACATAATGAAGGGAAAAATAAAAAAGGAATATAGGAGAAGATTAAAATTAATCTTAAAAACAGAATTGAACCCCAGAAACAAGATGCAAGCCATTAACACCTTGGCGATCCCGGTACTCTCATATGGTTTTGGGATCATCGACTGGATGCAGGAAGACTTAAACAAGCTGGATGTTATGACCAGAAAAATGCTGCACGCACATAAGATGACCTATAAAAACCAATGTGTACCACGGATACATGTATCCAGAAAAAAGGGAGGAATGGGAGTACCTACAATAGATATAATATACAAATCTGAAATAATAGGAATTGGGAAATATTTGAAGGGCAATGATGGAAGATTCATTGGATGGGTGCATGAACATGAAAACTTGAAACCTTCTACAACATCAATTATAAAAAAAATGAATGATTATCTAAGAGATGTGAGATTTGATGGAGAAGGCAGAAACAATGAAAGTTTGGAGAGAGAAATAAAGAATGCTAAGATGACATACAAAGAGAAGAGAGAAGAAGCAAATCTAGAACAATGGAAAAATCACACATTTGCCAAACACCATAAAAACATACTGGATGAAGCCTTCATTGACACGTACAAATCAAATGAAGTAATGATAAAAGGATGGCTAAAAAGTGAAGATGAAAGAACCATCCTAGCAGCCCAAGATCAGGCCCTCAGGACCAACTGGTTCAAAAAACACATAGAAGGGCAAAACATAACGGACAAATGCAGAATGTGCAGTGGAGGGTCGGAATCAGTATGTCACATACTATCTGAGTGTAAGTTTTTGCTGCAGAAGGGCACATACACAGAAAGACACAACAGCAACATTTGCAGACTGATCCACTATAGATTATGCAGAAAATTTGAAATAGAAGTAAATACAGTTAACCACTGGGAACATAACCCAAACAATATAGAGGAAAACAACAGAGTCTTAATACTATATGATTACAACATACCAACCGACGCACAAGTCACTCATAACAAACCAGATATAGTCATCTATAACAAAACTGAAAATAAATGCTTGATTATAGAGGTCGGAGTCCCGTGGGATGGAAGAGTCTCGGCCTACGAAATTGAAAAAGAAATGAAATACCAAAGGCTAAAATACGAACTAAGGAGATTGTGGAATATAGATATAATTGAAATAGTTCCAGTGATTGTGGGTGCTTCGGGAACAATAAAAAAGAGCCTAGAAAAACATCTCGAGAGACTCCCGGTAAAGGTATCCACACTGGAGCTGAGTATGACAGTAATCAAGAAGAGTTTAAGCATACTAAGAACTGTGCTGGGGTATCGATGAGACACCGAAGAAGGGAAAATTATGAGGGTTGTTCTTAGGATCAAGGTTTATCCCGAACAATCCACATAAGGAAAATATATCATACCCTTAAAAAGGAGTTTAAAAAAAAAAAAAAAAAAATATATATATATATATATATATATATATAATATATATATATATATATTATAATTTGTTATTAAGTTAAATATTTGTATTTAAATACAAAACGTTTTTATTATATATATATATATATAGTATAATATATATAATTACAGCAGACAAGTTTGGGCTTGGAGGATAGGTGTTTCTTGGAATCTGTTGTTTTTATAGTATGGTGTTGTACACTATATACATTAAGGTTTCTCACTACCCCCCCCCAAAAAAAAAAAAAACCCCTACAAAACTTCAAGCATGGAATGACCCTTTGCCTCATGAGAAGAAGAGTCAAAATGTTATTTAACAAAGAAGTAATAACCTCCAATAGGGTTCCATATATTATATATTATATTATATTATATTATAGATAATATATATTAATATACTATATATCAGGATATATTATATATAATATTTATATATATATATATATATAATATATATATACAGTATAATATTTATATATACTATATATATATATTTATTTATATATATATATATATATATATATATATTTTATATATAGATATATATATGTATATATATATTATAAAATTTATATATATAGTATTATATATAATATATATATATATATAATATATATATATATATATATATATATATATATATATATATATATATATATATATATATATAATATACATTATATATATTATAATATATATATATATATATATATATATATATATATATACTATGATTATATATATATATATATATATAAACTATATTATATAGATATATTATATATATATATATATATATATATTATATAACAATATTATATATATATATATATTATATATTTATATATATTATATATATTATATATTTATAAAAGAACTGTAATGTTTATAGTCTAAATTTAATGATATGAGATATTTATACTTATAGTCATGTATATTATATATATATATATATATAAATAAATTATATTATAATATAAATATATAGTCATTTTAACCATTTTTATATATTAGCATATAGAAAAGGTATAGTATAATATTTTTATAATATTTTTAATATATTGTTTATTATTATATATATAGATATTGTTAGTTAGAAATACGTGATATTTAATAAATAAAAATTTCTCTCCACATTATTGTTTTAGTAGCATTTCGTTATAACTATTTACTCATTCACCATTCTATATCAAGTATTGCTCTCTTCGCTGTCTAGCAGTATTTTCTTGTATTTTATTTTCTGCACACGGGAAAAAAATTTCCTTGAAATGGTAATTGTTGAGTTTAGCGTAATGTAAAAACATCGATTTTGTTTTGAAAATAATCGATGTTTCGAATTTTTTAAAGCAACGGTGTCAAATTTACGTTAATATTATATATATATATATATATATATATCATTATATATAATATATTTATATATATAATATTATATATTATATATATATATAATAATAAGATATATATATATATATATATATATATTATATATATTATATTATATATTATTGTATGATTTTTTTTTTATATATGAATCGTTATAAGCAAGATTTATGGTTATGATAAGTTTTGTTAAGTTTATAGAGTAATCT
>JABUQX010108874.1:0-2500 GCA_015478945.1 Trachelipus rathkii | reverse complement strand
CTATTCGAGTATACCACACCCAAACGGTTGAACTGAGTATCGAGACCTGTGATGGCTAGTGATGTATATGGGGGTTGTTTCCGCCCAATGTCTGAAGTTCCACTTGTTATACATACCTTTATTGGTAAAGCCAAATTCATTGGTCCATAAGAGTAGTTGCGCACCAATCTGACCACCATCACCCTTTTCGATATGACGGAATAGAGTTATAGGTCTGAAACTTGGAATATAATCTATATCATGGGATCACAGCTCGAATCCGTGTAAATTCAAGTCTTGTAGGATGTATTTATAGAGGGGGGGTCACCCGAGAGCGTAGCCGCTCGCCCGCGTTTATACCCTTTTGGGTTTCCAAACCCGAGATTGAGTTAGGCCTAACGGCTAATCATTGATCAAGGTGTTCGATGCGCGTGAGAGAGAGAGCGAGCGAGCGAGCGAGCGCGCGCGCGTGCGTGCGTGCACATACACCCAATGTTTTTATTATTATTATTACGTCGAAGATTCGATTTCCGAAGGAAATCGAATCTGAGTCGAAAAACGATCGTTTTTTTTACCGCACTCCGACTTTGGATTCCGCCGAGGTTTCTTCTTCGCATCCGGTTCTGAGATCCACCATATATCTACATGGTTAGGAGTTAACGTATCGCTTTGCAAACTGGTATATGTTCTATGAAGGTGATAAACTATTCCACGCGAGTTTTGGTGACCATAGGTCACCCCTAAGGGGGTGCTACCCCCTTAGCACCAAGGTCAAATTCGTCCTGAAAACATGTGTAGCTATAGACGAATCGGAGATGACATTATAGATGGTGAGCCTATATGATGACGCCAATCTTCGTCGGAGACGAGATTACGTTTCTCTGCGTCCCCCCTGTAAGGGGGGCGCTGTCCCACAAAAATTAAAATGGATCTTAGATGATTGAAACTTCGGAGGAAGGTTGAAGGAGACGGAGGGGAGGAGTTCGGATTCGGAGACGAGTCGGAGTTGGCATTCTGGTTTCGGTGTCCAGGGGACCCCACCGGAGGGGGGTCCCCAGTTGAAAAAGAAGAAGAAATGCATGGCATCAGAAAATGAAGGAGAAGAAGAAAAAGAAGAAGGAGGAGGAAGGAGGAAGAAGAAGAATGAAGAATGAGGAGGAGTAAGAGAAGGATTTAGAGTTGTCTCCGGCACGGTGCATGGAGCCCACTGCGTTGCCAGTTAATAAACATTCGTATAAACAACAATGTGGATGTGTTTATAAGGATTTATTTCGCAGCCGTAGATCCGAGATATTAGGGTTATAAGCCGTGTTAGGGCTGTCTAGGACCCCATTAAGGGGGTTCTCTGACTGAAAAGAAGAGACAAGAGTGCAAAAAAACAAAGGGAGGAATGAAGAAGAATGAAGGAAGAAATAAGGAGGGAAAGAATTAAGAGGAGTCTGACTCAGAGGAGTAATAACAAGTGACAGCTGCACCCGATGCTGGCTTCCGTTTGCGGATTGCCGAAGTTAATTAATAATTTGTGTAATTGATGCCAATATTGGGGTGTTCTTATATATGTTATTGGTCTGTAGAATTCGAAAATAATGGTTTCAAACCTCAAGAAATAAATTAAATAAATAAGTAAAAATAAATAAATAAAATCTTACAACTTTTTTATGTTTAAACTTACAATTTACGTTTTTGACATTACGCCTAAAGCAGTTAAATCACTAAATCAAACCCATCCAACCAGCATTCCAACCTCCCTCCTGATCATCTGTGATCTATTAATCTATTGATTAAGGTCACATTTTGAGTATCCATTTGAATAAACATAACATAAAATCAAGTTTCTTATATACAAGATCAAGCCAACTATATGCGACGTAAACAAGTTTTCACAATTTAATAAAAGCTTACTTAGGCATCATTGACTATGAATTATAACCCACAACGAGAACTTAGCCCCATCTATAAAAGAATAAAATGAGTTAAACATTTAAAAAGGACCACACGTTTAACATCAGTAATAGTAGAAACTAACGATAACATCCAAAAACGTAACTTAGTGTTTCACACTTTGTTCAAGCAATGTGCTCTAACATTAACAATTTAATTTAACATCAACTTGGTTAATATGTACAAAAGTTACCATAACCGGTAATTATCATACGACAATGGTATACTCTTAACGTAACAAGTTTTTCATAATTAATAAAGTTCAACTAACATTATCAGAAACTAAAATATTAATGTACAAAGCAACCAGGTCCATCTTAAGGGAGACCTTATCCTCGGACCCCTTACTTTTTGAAGTCAAAAGCAACATTTTACAACATTTGGTTTTTTATTATCTAGATTAGTAGAAAAATTCCTCCTGAACACATCATGGTAATTAATTTTTAAAAAATTCCAAATGGTTTTTTAGATACTGAAATTTATTTAGAGAGGTGTCGAACTAAAAAATTTCAATTCCAGTCAAAATTGTAATTCCAGGTTGGCTTAGGTTAAAAAAAAGTTTTATTTATAATTATAGAAA
>JABUQX010108873.1:0-5000 GCA_015478945.1 Trachelipus rathkii | reverse complement strand
TCTTACTTTTTGGATGAAAAAATTATGAGAAACTTTTAGATTCAATAATAAATCTAGTCTCGATTTATAGTATTACTAGGTTATATTTTTTTTTTCCTTCGTCTTTTTAACTAGATTTTTAGCGTTTCTCCAGCTTGGGTTTTAGCGTAACATTTACCATTTGGATAGCCATTATTATAATTTATTAAAAGATTTGGCTCCGTTTTTAGTTTATCAATAGTATTTTTTTTCTTTTTTTTTGTAAGCAATTTCGTGAGTATGTGTGAGTGCGGAGTTGTTTTATTAAACTGTTCTGGATTATTCATATTTAGATATTTACTGTAAATAGGGTTTTAAGGGTTTTAAAATTTCAGGTTTTAATTAGGTTTTAGCGTACAAATAATTTTTCCTCATTTCCTCCTTTGGTTTTTGTTTGTTTCTGCCTGTTTTTTTTTTTTTTTTTTTTTTTTTTTATGATTGTGTGATTCGTGTATTGATACAGAATTTGCACAGGCGCGCGACAAGGACATATTCAATTGAACATTTACCACACATCAGTGACTTGCACTCTAACTCGGCATCCGTGGAATACCACCTCTGTAACTCTAACCCTAATTTTTGTTCTTGTCTGAGGCCCAGATGGCTAAGAATTCATCCTCTAACTCGTTTAATATATCCAACTATAACTTATTTTATATTTTCGGTCTGATGGATGGAGTATGTGCCCTATAACACGTCTCGAGAATCTCGAATCTCCTAACTTCGATGTTCTTTGGCTTAAAATCTTTTTTCCTTCTACTACAATAATCTTGTGCCTCTTCTACTGTTCTTCTACTGTTCTCCAAACAGAACAGATTTTCATGCCTTTTTTTGATTCACCTTTTCTACTTCTCACTGAAACTGTTATATCTTACTCATGCCAAATACGGAGGGTCCTCTATTTATGAGGATTTTCAATGTATGGATGGAGTTCCTCTTATACTGATTTAGGTGGGGAGTGAAGCCGAATCAATCAGTATTCTCAACGATCAGGAGCAACTAATCAAAGAACCTACACACATTCCGGATCGTCCAACCAATTCTTGAACACACTTAACCTATTTTTCCACCACTAGTCCTTTCTCTCTATAAATTACACCACCTTCGCCCTATCGTTAAATCTGACCACAACCTTATACTCTTAATTTTAATACTTTCTCTCGAACAGCTCCATCCTGCCCTATTGCGGGTTTTCTGGCACTTTGATAGGGGCGCCGATTGGGGGCATTGCGTTGCTTCGACGCTAACTATAATTGGAATGACTGCTTTGGACTCTGAAGCGCTATCAGCTTTCTGCTGATAAAGTGGGAGCTGTAATCGGTTGATGGGATGAGCAGGTTCATTCCTATTTTCAACTAAACTCTTTTTCTCCTCAAAAAGTCCCACGGTTCGATCGTGGCTTGTTCTCTGGCCATTTCAGGCAAGAGGGACAGTGGTTTCGGGTGTGGAAAAATTTCGTTCTTCCAATCACTCTTACTAATTTTCATTTAGCTAGGAATCGTTGCAGGGGGTACTCTTCGACGAGCAAGCGGACTTCATTAAACGAAAGTGCACTGACCTCCTTGTTTCTCCTACTGACAAATCTTTCTGGCCGCTTGCCAAAAACATCTCTAAACAACTTCTGTAAATCATTCTTTCCTCCTTCTTATTCGCATCTGATGGTTTCGTGGCTAATACTCAACTTGAAAGGCAATCTCTTGGCCTCCTGATTTTCCTCATAACTCAACCCTGGCGATTCTGTTCATTTCTCTTCCCTCCTCCTTCTTCTCTCAGGTGTCCTATGTCTTTACCTGTGATAACATTGTGATCAGATGCATGGGCTCCTGAAATCTCATATTAGAAAGGCAGGTGGCACGGCATATCATTCTCCCAGAAGTTTTAAGGAGAAATGTGCTTCCGTTGCCTGACCCCGCCCCTCTTTTCAACTAAATCTCTATGTCTGCAATTACTAGCCTTTCCTCAGTGTAGAAGCGCGCATATGTCCAACCTCTTCCGAAAAAGGGTAGGCGCTCTGATCCTTCAAACTATGCCCTATAGCTCTCACTTGTATCTATCTAAGATCTCTGAAACCCTTCTCAACTCCACTTCTTAGACATCTGGAAACTCATTCCCTCTTTTCCGATCGCCAGTACGGGCTTACTGCGCTCGAGGTCTACTGGCGATATACTCTCCTATTTAACAGATTTATGTTTTTTCTCTTAGGAACTTGCGTGGTGGCGCTTGACATATAAAATCAAAGCATTTGACCGGGTAGTTTTTATTTTGGGGGGGGGGGGGGGGCCCCCCCCCCAAAAACCGGGGGGCGTTTCCCGCACGCGTCACTGCTCTACAAGCTCCCCTCCTTTGGGTTCCTCTTCTCTTTGCTTACTAATATCTCTTTTAAATCACTCAATATCGGCTGTTGTTGATGGGTGACTTTTCTTTTTCTGTCATTAGTGGGTGTTTCTCAGGGTTCTGGATAACCCCTACTTTATTGTTTCCTGCTTTTTCATTAATGATCTACTCACCTGCACATCTAACTCTCTATTCACTCTTATGCTGATGACTCGACCCTTCATTCTCAACTCATTTCATTCTGCTCCCTCTTCTTACTTCTAGAATTGCCTCTCGTCTTAATTCTTTCCATTCTTTCTCTACTTTCACTCCACACCGACATATCATGATGGGCCGTTCGTCAACCACTGTGGAAATGCAAATGTGGGATAGCCGATCTTCTTAAAATGTCCTTCTCCAAAACACCTTCTAAAACTTTCCTATCCTCTTCGACGGTTCTCTTCGTCTCTCCCGGTTTGGACAAATAAACATTCTTGTTTCTTAACCTAAAAAAAAATGTCTTGGAAACCTCACATCACAACAGTTCCCAGGGCGGCATCAAAGAAACCTGGGAGTTCTAGTTTTAGACTGGCTGAGACTTTTTTCTCTTCTCATTTACTCCAGCTATACAAGGGTCTCATATCCGCCCTTTTATGGAGTACTGCTTCAATATCGGGGGGGCTCTGATTTCACCCGTCTTTTGGGATAGGATCTAGTCAAAGGCCAAACTGCTTATAACTGTCCTGCTACTTTCTAGTTCACTGACCCTCATCTTTGCGGCGCGATGTTGGTGCTTATATCTTTTTTTATACCGTAGCGGCAATGTTGGCTCGAGGGAACTTTCCACCTCCACGTACCCCCTCCACCCCTTTACGACGCCCTCGTAGCACAAGGGGTGCTGTGTCAGCATATGAGTTTTATGTTGATATTAGTACCTCCGACTAGTTTCGCTGCGGTGCTTCCTCATACTTTCCTGAACAAAAAAAAAAAAAAAAAAAAAACAACAGACAATCTAGTAAACTAGAATGAATTCATCTATCCAATACTTCATGTATGTTACAAAATACTACATAACAAATTTAATCTCCAAATTTAGATAGTTAAGAATGAAATTTTTGCGTGGCCTTCCCTTGAACTTTTGGTTTCTGGGACGTGAGCGCGGTGACACACTGTTAAAAAAATTAATAATATAACATAGGTTGCTATAGGATCTCATTTACTGCTTAAAACTCTTACCATAATGGCCACCTCAACGGGATACCATTTGAGAATGCATAATAGCGAAATTCCGGAGCTTGCTCGCGCCGGGGTGCAAAAAAAAAAAAAAAGATTCACAAAAGTGGAAGCCGCCTTATCAGGAACCCCTGTCAGCAACCCCCTGGCAACAGCACTGATAGTGACGATGGTGGCTTTCAGCAAATTAAACCCTCGAAGATGAGAGGATGTTTGGGTATGTTAGGCTTTGGTAAGGTCATGCGAAATTGATTGACATCTCATTCACCTTCAAAAGGATCACACCAAGGAACCCCATCGAAAAACTGTGAAGTGACAGTCATCAAGGAGCAACAAGATAATTTAAGAATTTGCACCCTGTGAAAGAAGGAGATAAGGCTCACGAAAACATTGGAGAGATTAGCTACAGAAGGGAATCCTTCGATGTAGTGGCATGAAAATGGCCAATTTTCCATTATTATCAGTGCTTGCAAACAAATAATTATCAGCACCTCCTCTCAGTCGAGGAGACGAGCGTATTTTAGTGTAGGTGCGAATGTTAAACACCCCAAAAAGCGAACAGCGCTCTCGCCAGAGATTACTAGTGAAAGGACTTAAATGTTTTGACATCAGCACAATTTGAGAAAAATTTTGAATTGAGAGTTAGTATTGAATGATATCTATCTTTATCTTAAAGCAAGTCCTATAGTATTATTATGTACATTGTTTGAGAACAAAAGTAGATAGCCGTTTTTTATGTTTGTCCTTTCGCAAACTTATGAGCGTCTTCTTCTTTCATTTAATTTTTATTCTTTATAATTATAGCTGGTTCAAAGAATCTTGCTTGAAAGTAATCTGGTTAAAGGCATAAAGCTAGCAGCTAAGCTTTGTAATACGTTACTGGAAAAGCGAAATCGGATATTTTGAATAATAACACAAATAAAAAGTATTTAATATTATATTTGCATTTATTATTTTCCTTAAGAGATATATATATAATTTATAAAATAATATACTTGGGCACAACCAAATATGAAATAAATGGCTAAGTATTGGTTGTACAGGGAATGAAATCACCGGTGCCTAGCACTACACAAATTTCTATGCTTATTAAACAATTTATTTTATTTATTAAAATTAACGGGGGTATACCCCGGTTATACTGCTATCAGAAAGCTAAAAAAAAATAGAGCTATCGGTATCAGCCTCTTTTTCTTTTTGGTATCGGTACATCCCTAATAATAATTAATAATTAATAATAATAATAATAAATATTAATACATTAAGGAATAATAATAATAAGATAATGATAATGATAATGATAATGATGAATTTATTATTATTTATTATTTTATTAATTATTATTTATTATCATTATTATTATATTATATTATATTATTTTATTATATTATCTATTATATATTATCATATTATTATTATATTCAATCTCTCTTTTT
>JABUQX010108872.1:22500-32500 GCA_015478945.1 Trachelipus rathkii | reverse complement strand
ATACATAAATATATATATATATATATATATACATATATATATATATATATATAAGAGCAGAAGATATATTTGTATATATATATATATATATATATATATATATATAATATATATATATATATATATATATATATATATATACTGTGAGGGTGCCAAGCTATTAGAAATTTGGTACCTTGTAACAGCAAAAATAAAAAATTATTTTTGGCAATAACTTTTTTTTATTACTTATCCAATTGTTATGAAATTTTCAGAGTGTGTACAGTTGGGAAGATACATCTTCCTTATTTAAAACAAATTTTTGTATACCCAATATTCTTGTCAGTGTTCATGGGAAATGTTTTTTTCTATTTTCTCCCATGAGCAGAGACAAATAATATATTGGTTACTCAATTCAATTTGTTCTCGTCTATCATGTTCATGCATACTAGACCAATCTTGAATCAGGTTCTGAAGCTAAACAGATGACGAAAGTCCTTTAGGCTCATTCGAAGTATATTGAAGCTCTTTACTATTAATATAATATAAGTTTATTGAAGCTCTTTACTATTAATATATTAAATTAAGTGTTTAAATATTTTAAAGCAGCAGGTTTACAAAATGGAATAATCCGTTGCTGCTGCATCTTCTACATCATGCAGTGTTATTTCCACATGTTCTGGAATCCAGATGAAATATGTGTCTGATATTTAGTTCAGTAATTAATACACTAATTTTATAAGTCAAATAATGAATTGAAAAACATGTTTTTTATTTCATTGATAAAATTGAGAAATTGTAAAAATAGCACCCTTGGTGTTGGTTTTGATTTAAATGTATAAAAAACTAAGTATTGCATATACTTATGTCATAAATACGGTACTACTAGATGACCGCTTCATTTGAGGTGAAAACTCGTTATAGTTTAAGCACAACCTATGAATTCATCCTTTTTTTTTAACATTTATAATTCTGGTATCAGAGTTAAGAGTTTGAAAATTTATGAATTTTCTCTTAAAACCTCTATAGTAGTATAAACAGACGCTGTATATTTAGACGTGACTTTTAAGCTGTGATCAAAATGAACATCTTAAAGTTTTAATTATAAATTAGAGAGAGGGTAGCAATAACTATTTGAGGCAAGGTTATGTCTTCATAAATTTTTTCAAGCTACCTTTACAATATAAGTCAATGATCGTAAGGAGAAAATTATAGATATTATGTTTAGTAAAATTATCTCGTCAGATGATCAAATTTTTACAATTTTGAACATGAAGTAAATGTTAATACCAGTTTATTTTCTTTTGTTCTTAATGACACTGTAAACTTCTGCTTCTAAGAAGGCCACACTTCTACATCGGAGAGCGCCAACAATCAGTCTAATTCCATGGTCTGTCGATGATCAAGGATTGTGCATTCATTTTTGAAATGAAGTCAAAATAAAACTATTCTTGATCACTTAATAGTTTTAATTATATGTAATAGAATTAAAGGTATCATGGGTTTTTATGCTTTACCTTTAATATATTTAACATTAACTTTTCAAGTTAAATATTAATCAAAATATAATAATACAACACTTAGTTTTTTATAGTTGTTTATATGAATTCTTTTTCATATATGGTTGCATGTATTATTAGAAAGAAATCTCGTGAATGTGACACGATTGGCTTTGTTAAGTAAAAAATTTAATCCACATGTCACTGATCATTTCACTAGTAAATATATAAAGTTTTCTGAATTGCTTAAGCAGAAAACCAAAGTGCACAACCAGCTGCAAGGGAAATAAAATATTGTATTAGTGGAGGTCATTCCATAAAAAAGATCATATATCATTTTAGAAGAAAAAGGAGCCATCATGATACTTTTAGGGACTACGCATATCGTGTCAAAAGTTTCTGATGTAATTTGTTCAAGCTATTCCTATATTTTTCTATTTTTCAAAATGGAAGGATTAGGAGGAAAACTAATTTTAATTCATTCTATAATATATTACATGCTATATTATTATTTCAGTGAAAAGATATTTTACAATGCACTATCTAATTTCACATTTCCATTTGAGATTTAAAATTTAATTATTATTATTATTATTATTATTATTATTATTATTATTATTATTATTATTATTATTATTATTATTATTATTATTATTATTATTATTATTATTATTATTATTATTATTATTATTATTATTATTATTATTATTATTATCATTATTATTATTATTATTATTATCATTATTATTATTATATATTATTATTATTATTATTATTATTATTATTATTATTATTATTATTATTATTATTATTATTATTATTATTATTATTATTATTATTATTATTATTATTATTATTATTATTATTATTATTATTATTATTATTATTATTATTATTTTTATTATTATTATTATTATTATTATTATTATTATTATTATTATTATTATTATTATTATTATTATTATTATTATTATTACTATTATTGCTACATTTTCATATTCTTAAAAATTATCCGATACAATAATGTATAATATTTTAATTGCAGTAGTATTTTCAATAAACTGGATTTGAACTTAGTACTCAGTACAATCATTAATATATATATATATATATATATATATATATAGCATATATATATATATATATATTTATATATATATAGTATATATATATATATATATATATATATATATATATATATATATATATATATATATATATATACATACATATATATATATATATATATATATATATATATATATATATATATATATATATATATATATATATATATATATATATATATATATATTATATATATATTATATATATTATTATTATATATATATAAATATATATATATATATTTATTAAGTTATTATTTGCTAAGGTTATATATATATATATGTTATTATTATTGCTGCTGCTGCTGGTTATTAAGCATATAGTGAAAGAGTATGGTTGTTACATATATATTGTTGTTATACATATTATTGTTGCTACATATTATATATATATATATATATATATATATAGGCTCTATGTATATGAACGTTGAAAGGTTAGGTTAGGTTAGGATTATTCAGAAAGATCACAAATCATATTTACAGAAATTCATTTCAATAAATTATGAAGAAAAATAATACTGAGAACTTTTATAATGCTCCTGGATACTAGTTCACAATTTGGAATTTTTAGTGTGTGAAAATAAATTATTACCATTATTTTCAATTCCCATTTGAGGTGTTCTTTTCTCTATTTCATTTTTCTTTTCACAAAACAAACGCCAAATTCTCTAAACATTTAGATTATTAATTTGTATAATTTACCAATTAATTGACGATTTGATCAACTGAATTATATATTTAATGGTTTTGGGCAAAATATAGGTTTGAATTAAACAACATAGTGAACAAACTAGTATTGAACTGTTGCACATATTATGTATCGACCTTGATTAATTAAGAGAAATCACCTGAACAAATTTAATAAAGTCAGTTATTATTCCAATAGATTCATCAATAAAGAATTAAACTATAATTTTTTTTACTCTCCTTCACAGAGATACGGTGGTGAACTTTTCTGTGAACTCAGAAAATGAAACTTAAAAATGAAAACATGTCGCAAAAGTTTCAAGATTTATGTGTGATTTTAATGACATCTAGAAATTGAGAGGTTTGCCTAGACATATTTACCCCCAGACAAGCACCCTCCACACAACATTTATATATATATATATATAATTATTTATATATATATTATATACATATATACTATATATATATATATATTAGTATAATATATATATATTATTATATATATAAATATATATATATATATATTATATATAATATATATATATCACATAATCATCATCATCATCATCCACCTTTTTTCCCCAAAACTGGTCGTAAGTGCTGACCATGCACGACGGAAAACAGAAAAAGTAGAAGAAAGAATATTGACACAAGTCGAAAAGAAAAAAGCCCAGCCTTACCCCCCCTCCTCCTATAATACCTATTAGTGAGAAGTCGCAGTCCGTCGCTGTCAGAAAAATCCATCCTAGAGCTTCACGGAACCACGACGGACCCACTATGGGATATCGTCAATGTAGGGTTCATCCCTTGGCCTAGATGGGACACAGCCATACCCCCTCACAAAACCCCACCATTAACTCCTATCACCTTTCTTCTCGCCTCTTGCCAAACTCACATTTCTCTCCCTCAGACATTCGTTTACTGACTAAATCCACTTTTCCTTCGGTCTCCAAGCCGGTCGATTCCCAACACACTCATCCACTTTACATCCGCCGCTTAACCAACCGACTATCATCTATCCTGTCCACATTGATCAAACATCTCAACATACTTTCATTTTATTCTCTCATTTACCCCTTTCTTCACACCACACAACTCTCTAATACAGTCATTCCTCATTTTTATCAATTCTTTCACACCTAACAAGCCCGATAAAATGTTTCCATCCTTCCATCGAAACACTGAAACTTTTAATCTATACCTCTTATTCCAGACCATATTCTCACTACTATACATTTAACACAGCTGATAACAACATATCCTCATGTGAAGACCCCTGACGCACTTAAGACCTTAGAACCCGTGTACATCTACCAAACAGTTTAATTGCACCACCACCTTCCTTCCTGACATTGCACAACTTTTCCTACTACACTCTACATCATTCGTTCCCTTTCATCCAACATATATCCCAATATTTAAACTCAGACACTTGGTCCAGCTGTGCTCACGCCTCACCTCTAACATAATTCACACCAAGAAGAACTGCGGTCGCCTCACTCACATTATTAAACTTACTCTTATCTGCTTACTTTCTTCAAACCCGCCTAATTATTACACACCCTGCCAAATCCTCTCTACCAATCCTCTTCAACTCTCTTCGAGATTCACCCACACAAAAACCCAATTGATTCCCCGCCCCGCAATATATATATATTCATATTATATAAAATATATATCTATATATTATTATATAATATATTATATAGTATATATATATTATATAAATAATAATATATCATATATATATATAATATATATATATATATATATATTAATCATATATATAATATATATATATATATATATTAAATAATATTTACAAAACACCAATCCCGCCAAGCTGCTGCAGGGTGCGGCTGTTGGTGACTGGATAAGTTTCAACTTGCATCTCACCATTCCACGAAAAGAAACAGAGATAACGAAGGCGGCTTTCAAGCCTTGCTATCAGACAAAGAAATTTAAGTTCTTTCCAATGACTCGGTTATGAATTTGCTAAACGCAGCTTCACTTTTTCTAGAATATAAAGTTTAGATTTACTGTTCTTTTATAAAAACAAAATTTTTTTTAATTTTGCATTCATTCCAAATAATAATTAAAGAAAAAGTTTCGAAAAAAAAAAATTGTTGGCTCCTCCATCACTGATTTTATATGAAAAGTAATTTTTAAAAATATATACATAAAATTTTTGAAATTCTGAATCTTTAATTATAATTTTTTCCCTTTACAAATATGAAACCTTCAAACTCCCAGCAAAAAGTTACACTTTTAATAAAATATTGGAATGCCACAAAGCGCCTTATTCAGTAAAAACTTTTGAGATCGTTGCTAAAAGACTTATGATAAAAATCCTTCAGATTTTTCAATGTTTCTTATTCAGTTCTTCCCTTCTTGCTGCTTTCTTTCTTGCCTCCCTTACTGGTTTCCACAGCTCGCCACCACTCATATTATAATATATAATATAATATATATTATATAATATATATAATATATATAATAATATATATATATATATATATATATATATATATATATATAGTATAGGAGAACGTTACCTATCGGATCAATATATTTGAAATATCATTATATTTGATAATATTCGAAAAGAAGCGAGGACAAATAACAAATACGAAAGTGTGATTTTAAATTTAGTGGAAGCAACTTTATATATATATAATAATATATATATAATATATATAATAGTATATATATATATATATATATATAAATATATTATTATATATAAATATATATATAGAATATATAATCTATATATATATATATATATATATATATTATATATAAATATATATATTATATATAGATATATATATATATATATATATTATATAATATATGTAATTATATATAATCAGCTTGGGTTCAAGTTTCAAAGTACTTGACTTAAGTACATTTTTTGAGTACTTGTACTGTGTACTTGTACTTGCAGTTTCTAAAATCAGTTGACTTGTACTTGTACTGTATCTTGAGCCTTTTGTACTTGTTACTTGGCTTGGTACTTGCAAGTTACTTTTGGCATTTTTAACTTGCAAAATTTTTTATTTTCTTTTTATCATTTTCCTACGTATTGATATTATTATTTTTATATATAATTCTAAATAAATAATTTCCATTTATGAAATTAAATATTGCAGTATATATATAATAATATATATAATATATATATATATATATATATATATATATATATATATATATATATATATATATATATATCTATAATATATTATATATATATATATATATATATATATATATATGATATATCATCAACCAACTTTTTTTCCCCAAGAAAAGAAAGGTACGTAACATGCACCTGAAACAGAAAAGTAGTTAGAAGAAATGACACAAGTCGAAAAGAAAGCCCAGAGTTTACCTCCCCTTTATACCTATTAGTGAGAACTCGCCACAGTCAGAAAACCACCTTAAGAGCTTCACGCGGATCGCGACAACCCTCACTATAGGCATCTCTCATTGGTCATCCTTTTGCCCAGCGGCGCACAACCATACACCTCACCAAAAACCCCGCTTTTACTCCTATTATGCACTTTTCGTCTCGCCCCTGCCAAACTCACATTTCACTCCTCCAGACATTCTTTTGCTGACTCAATAACACTTTTTCTTCGTCCAGCCAGTCGGATTCCCAACACACTCACACTATACATCGCTAAACCAACCGACTATCATTCCATCCTTTCCAACATGACCAAACCATCTAAATACTTTCATTTATTCCTCATTATCCTTTTTCAACACCATTACAATCTCTTGCAAACGTTCATTCCTCATTTATCAATTCTTCTCAACAAACACGCCCCTAAGATTGTCCATCTGAACACATCGTACTTTAATCTTATACCTCTTATCCAGGACCATAGTCTTACAAAACTATACATGAACCAGTAACAACATAACCCTCGCGCAGATCCTAGGGTACTTCAAGCTAGTCTCTTTACATCCACCAAGTATTTAATTGCACCAGCCACCTTCCTGCAATTCACAACTTTCTACTACACACTGCATCATCCGTCCGTTTCGTCGCAACATATATATCCTAAATATTTAAAACTCAGACACTTTTCCAAGCTGCTCACCATCTAGCATAAATTCACACCGAGACATCCTCCACTCACAACCGTAACCTTACTCTTATCTACGCTTACTTTTAAAAACCCATCCTTTACACACCCTGGAAAAAAATCTCCGTACCAATTCTCCAAACTCCTTCAAGATTCACGCACAAAACCCATATTTTTATATATATATATAATTATAATATATTAATAATATATAGTATATATATAATTATATATTATAATTAGTATATATATTATATATATATAGATAATATAATATATATTTATATGTATATATATATATATTTATATAATATATTTTTTATTATTAATAATATATTATTTTAATTTTATATATATATATATAATATATATATATATATATATATATATATATAATATATATATATATATATATATATATATAAATATATATATATATATATATATATATATACCGAGATGGGGATTGATGATTTGGAAGTGTATAACAAGCGTTAGGTATAGTTCGAGGATGGCAGCGAGACCCAATATTAGTTAAACCTTTAATAAGGTAAGGGATAAGTAACTGTAAGTATATAGTAATAGTTTAAATGAGTGTTGTAGGAAAAAATATATGCTAGTATTTGGTCGAAAGAAAGAGTGCGTCGAATAACTGAAGAACTGATTTGGGAAGAAAAGGTGCATTTAGAAGTGGTGGAGAGGATGTGTGTCAAATCTTAACATTGAAACAAATGATGGGATAAATGAGGAGAGAAGATAAATGTATTTAGAATTAGGAATTGCACAGGGATAATAGGATTAATATGAAGCTCTATGGCAAGTGTTAGCGATATATGGTGTGTAGGCTTCTGAATTGAATCAAAGTATGTATGGACCGAAGTGAGAGCTAAGGAAAATAGAGTCGAAAAGTAATAGACTGGTTTGATATTAATACGAGTGAGACAGGAGTGTGCTATGCCTCTTTGCATCCAAATCTGTATAATGGATGAGTTAGAAAGAAATAGATGTAGGTGGTGACAAGGATAGTCGCTAGAAGATGGAGAATGGAGAGATGGAGGATCCCGACCCTAATTATAGTTAATGATTTGCGTTTGATGTGGCGAATCTGAAAGAGATTTGAGATGACTGGTAGAGAATTGCTTTAAGAGTGTGTTAAAGAGGGTTTGAAAGTAAACCGTGACTAAGAGTAAGGTATGCGTTGTGAGGAGGGACATTCCTCGTGTAAGTACTTAGATGGTTAGCAGCTGAAAAAAAGTGTCTGAATTTAAATATTTAGATATATGTTGAATAAAGGAACGCATGATGCAGAGTGTAGTAGAAAATGTGAACGGCACTAAGGTGGCTGGGCCATTAAATCTTTGGTGGATGTAAACGGACTAAGCGAGTGCGCTAGGCGTCTTACATGAGGTAGTTGTTTACCCGAGTAAATGTATATAAGCGACTATGCGCTGGAATAAGAGATATAGATCTAAATTACAATGTGTGTTCAGATGGACAATCTGAGTGGCGTGTTAGGTGGAAAAGAAATGATTAAATGAGAAATGAACGTATTAGAGTTGTTGGGTGGAGAATCCGGGTAAAGGAGAGAATAAATGAAAGTACGTATGAGATTGTTTATTTGGTCATGTGGAAAAGATGATGATAGTCGGCGTGTTAAACGGATGTATAAGTGGAGCAAGGTTTTGGAGTCGGCTCAAAAAATTTTCCCGACCGACTCCGACTCCGACTCCACTCTCCTCCCTCTTGAAATTACCGACTCCGATTCCTCCCTTAGTAAGATTTTATAATGAGAAGTTACCAACTCGAACTCTGACTCCGACCTCTTGAAAATTACAGACTCCGACTCCGACTCCGATTCCACCATCTTAAAAATTATCGACTCTGACTCCGACTACATTCTTTAAAATTACCGACTCCCCGACTCCGTGGTTCTGACTCCGACTCTGACTCCACAACCATGCTAAGAACATAACACACTTTACGCATGAATAAACTGCTAACATTAAAAAAATTCACTTCTTAATATCGGTAGTAGCTAACATTACCATGCAAAACTTAACCTATCATTACTTTTCTATTATAGCTATAACATATCAATACTAATTCTACATTGAGATAGTAATATGTAAAAACTTAACAAAAAATTATCATGCTAAAAAGTACCAAAAATGCTAAAAAAAATAGTCAGATTTAGCGCCAAATCTGGTTCCTGTCAGTTTCGATCTCCTTACTACTGGGGACTGCTTTTTGTCCGCAACGACTGGCTTCGGGATTTTGCAGCTGGTCTAGCATGAATACTGATCCCTTGATCGCTCTCTTGTGGGAGAGTTCAAATGACCTTTCCAACTGTCGATTGCACCACGTGAAGGCAACCCGATCTTCAATATATATATATATATATAATATATATATATATATATTTAAAAACTTAATAATATATATATATATATATGTAAATATATATATAACTAATAACAATAATAACTAATGGTATATCTTATATAGCATATATATTTATAATATAATATGTATATATATAATATATATAATAACCAGCAATATATATATATATGTAATAATATATATATATGTATAATAATAA
>JABUQX010108872.1:12500-17500 GCA_015478945.1 Trachelipus rathkii | reverse complement strand
AAATAGGTGGCACTGGAACGTTTGGCACTCCGTCGTGCATTTGTTTGTATTTTTCAAAGTCCCTAAGTGGGTTTGAACCACTTTACCGCACTGGGGATAGCCCAAGCCAACAGTGTTACCTTAACACGATGGATACAGGGAAGTACCAGGTTCCACTGGCTTTGCTTCAAAGGAGAAGGCATGTCGTTGACATCTAACCTCAGAACAGATCTCCCCGTCCACCTCTGGGTCAAAGGTAACACTTGGGTAAATTTTATTCCGGAGCTAAATAGGTATACAGACATTTGGCACTTAAATCGTGCATTTATTTGTATTTTTTAAAAAAGGGTCATAGTGGGTTTGAACCCTTACCGCTTTAAGATGTTCAAACGAAAGTGTTTACCTGCTGCAACGATGGACTAAAAATCTACCAAGGTTCCTAAGCTTTGCTTCCAACGGGAGTGAAGGCATGTCGTTGACATCTAACCTCCCAGACAGATCTCCCACCATTCCCACTCAGGTCAAGAACACTTCGGGTGAAGGTATAATCGCGGAATTCTGCATGGGTATACAGCATTTGGCACTTAAATCGTGCATTCATTTGTATTTCAAAAGTCCTAAAGTGGGTTGGAGCTTTACGCTAGAAGGTTGAATCATCAACAGCGCGCACCTCCTCTTGAAACAAAGGAAGCTTTCAGTGGAACCTGGCAGATTTTTCGCTGATCGCATCGTGGTTAAGGGTAACACTCTTGGCAACATCCTAAAGTGTAAGGGTTCAAACCCACTTAGGGACTTAAAAAAAAAATATATGTATATATATATATATATATATATATATATATATATATATATATATATATATATATATATATATATATATATATATATATATACAGTATATATATATATATATATATACTATATACTGCATATATACGCAACACCATGCTCGCCACGCATAACCCATATCCTGCCATATATATATATATCAGCGAGCATGTATGTATAATTATATACATATAGAGAAAGAGTCCGTTCACTAGGGTTAAACTCGAAATCATCTTTTTTAACGTGATCTCATCGGAAATATTGGATTAGCAAAACATGTTTAGCGTTTTAAATAACTGCAGAGGTAACTGGTGCCTATATTTTATAATGAATGTTCATGAAACACATCAATTAATCAATGCCAAGACTCCCAATTCAGTCTGAAGAGAACTTTTAATCGTCGGACTTTTTAGCAGTTTTTAATTTCCTTAATCTTCCGTGTTGATTTGTGGTGAGATTAGCTCCTGTTATTGCTGATTATATATATATATATATATATATATATATACCATATATATATATATATATATATATACTTATATATTATATATATATATATATATATACATATATATATATCACCTCTAATAATATAATATGCTCAACATATATATATATATAAATTTCATATACATATATATATATCTTTCACTCATATAACAACAATAATAATAATATATATATATATATATATATATATATAATAATATATATATATATATTATATACTATATAATAATAATATATATATATAATAATAATAACATATATATATATATATTATGTAATATTATATCATATATATGTATATATATATATATAATATATATATAAATATATATATATATAATAATAATATAATATAGTATAATATATATATCATATATATATATACTTTTATATCATAATATATATGTATATATATATATATAATATATATATACATATATATACAATTACTTTTCATTAATATCAATATATACAATTACCCGAGGAGAAGTCCTAGTATAAAGTATTTTAAGTATCATATCTATTTAATAATAAAAGTGCAGAAGCTAAATTGTATTTCCATATAATTTACGTCGTTGTCTGGGAACAGATCTCATGCAGTCCTTTAGTTAAAACCAGGGTTACAGGATTTTGATTTTTAGAAAAAAAAAATCAAACTTTTGATTTTTAGTTGATTTTGATTCCGGTTTTGTTTTCAGATTGTGACGTCATGCAGAAATATATACGCCACCTGCCATATACTCACCTCTATACTCTCTGCTGCCTGTACCACCATATATATATACTCTCTCTCTGCTCTTATATATACCGCCTTATATATATTATATATATATAAAGAAGACGGTAAGAAGACGCAGAATCCAATCTAGTGTTATTCAACCCATAAAAATTTAAATTAAAAAAGAATAATTTAATAATAATTAATGTAATTGTTAAAGATTGAATTATTTCAACTATGGACTCTGAAGCTGCCGATCAACCAACAATAATTAATAATTAAGAATAATAATTAAAAATCCGCATTGGCGATATTACAATTTATAATTAATAAAATAAAATAATAATTCAGAAGCCATGGAGCCCCAATCTAGACTAATACGTCAACCCGCAATAATTAATAATTAGAATAATAATTAGGCCATGAACCCTCTAGGTCAACTCCAGTTAGCCCCATAATATAGAACAATACTTAAAATGCGTGGTAATATTTAGACTGTCCCGATAAATCAATAAAATTAACAGTAGACATGCATTGGAGTATCTGGACATTACAGATAAACCGTAATAGCCAGAATAGCCAAGAGGCATGGGCCTAACTCCCTAGGAGCTGTCCCGATAATAATAATAATTAATAATTAAAAATAATAGTAAAAGCCCGCATTGACATACCAGACCTTAGTCGCTCATCAAATAAAAAATAATATACTTAAAAATGTACTTTCCCAGTCAACCAAAAAAAAATAATTGAAGCCGCATTGGCCTCTCTAGAATGTCCCAGTCAAACTATGGCAAATAATAAATAAAAATAATACTTAAGCAGCATGGGAAGCCTATCTAGAATGTCCCAATCAACACAATAATATTTAATAATTAAAATAATAATAAAAGGCAGCATTACATTAATCCTCTAGAATGTCCAAGTCAACTCAAAATAAATAATAAATATTACTTCATTCATGGTCCTCTTTAGACTTTCCCAGTCAACAAAAAAAAAATTAATAATTTGAGAAGCCGCATTGTCCCCTCTAGAATGTCCCAGTCAACCCATAAAAAATTTGAGTAAAATAATTTTGATATCTCCAATTAAAGAATATTTGAATTAAACTGGCTTATCTACCCCAGCCTAGACTGTCCCAGTCAATGACGAAAGTAGTAATAGGTAATAATTCAGAAGCACATGGGCTGTCCCGGGCTGTCCCAGTCAGCATAGTAATAATTGGAAATAAAATTGTTAGCCAATTGTCATTCTCAGGACTGGGACAGGCTGACCTGTGTCATATAGGCAGGACATTTCAAGGAACGGCTGACTTTACAGTGTTATTATGATGCATAAACCAGCCAGTGGTTGACTGGATGATTCGCAGTAGTGTGCTTCTTCCAAACTATCTAATCATATTATTCATTACATTAAATGTGACCAAAGAAAGAATGTTCTATTCTTATTTTTATGGTTTGAATGGACATTTCTGGAGAAACACCAATGCTCTCCCTATAATATTTTAATGGTCATTCAGATGATCAAAAAGTATGCAACTTCTTAAAGCTATCTCTTATTCTGTTGACTAACTGGGACATTTTAAGGATCCATGTGACTTATTGTGTACATTATTAATTATTGGTTAGAAACTAGGTCTGTCTTTCTTCAAAATATTATTACTTCATGCATTATTATCTCATACATTTTACTGGGATGTGTTCTGAATAATCTGCTGTGTGTGAATTTGTGATGTCTGGCTTCTCATTTTCTCTACGTGTGGGTTGGTGGGCATCAATCGAAGAGAGTCAATATTTCCCAGTATTGTTCACCAGAATGATGATCAGAAGCTGCCTTAAAGCTTCTCTAGAATGTCCCGGTCGGCCGACAGGTAGCCTTTAAAGAAGCTGTATGGTCACTTTCAGGCTGTCCCAGTCAATAATGTGTGATTAAGAAGCCACATTGGCCTCTCGTGTGTCAGTCAACCAGCAATAAATAATGATACAGAATACTTGAAGCGGCATAGGAAGGCCTATCTACAGACTGTCCAGTCGGCAGGTAATAATATGTATAATTAATAATTCAAAAATAATAATTAAAAGCCGCATTTGACGCCTCAGAGCCACGTCAGCTCAGCCAATTGCGAAGGTAATATTTAGCCCGCGCGGATCCTTTAGACTGTCCCAGTCAACCAATAAAAATTAATTAAAAGGCGCATTGACCCCTCTAGAATCTCCCAGTCAACATAATAAATATCAAAAATAAATAAAAAATATTTGCAAAAATACTTGGGCTAATACCAGACTAATATCAGTCCAGCAGTATGTTAATATTAAAAATAATATTTTAGAAGTCACGTGTTTTCGGAATGTCACAGTCAACTCTATGTGATAAATAATACTTAGAAGCATGGTCTTGACCATCCGAAGATCAACAAAGTGATAAGAAGCGCCAGTGGGATTTCTAAATGTAAGGTCAGCCCATGGCAAGTATGTGCTCAGTATTTAAAACGCGGGCTATCACCAGGCAAACTTCCACTTTATTCATGCCTCAAAGCCCAAAAATCTACCTCCTCATTACGTTTTCCTCTTCAGCATATCTTCTTTTTAATAAGGTGCTAAAATTACATGCGATAACTCTATTGAAATACTGACTGCTTATCTGTTACTCCAGGCATATAAAAGCAGCCATATATAATTCAATTATCTGGCATTAATTTTCAATTTTCAACCCTAGACCTCTGGGTTCGAAATCTTACAATGGAAACGTGACAGCGGCACTGAAAGTATTTACAGACTGCGGGTTACAATACCAAAATAGTTTAGAAGATGATATATATTAAAGCACACGCCAACATACTCGTTTTGTTTCATTTTTATTTCGTTGAAGTTAAGTACTTAAATGTACAAAATAAAAATAATATAAAAAAAAATCAAAGAATCAAAAAAAAAATAGTAAAATCAAAAATCATGATTATTGTAAAAAATCA
>JABUQX010108871.1:10000-11612 GCA_015478945.1 Trachelipus rathkii | reverse complement strand
ATGATGAGGATGATGATGATGATGATGATGATGCATGATGATGATAGATGATGATGATGATGATAATATATATGATGATTACACACATATATATATATAATATATATATATATATAATATATATATATATATATATATATATTATATATAATATATATATATATATATACTAATATATATTATATATATATATATATAAATATAGATATATATATATATATATATAATATATAATATTATTATATATATAATATATTATTATATATATATATTATATTTATAATATATATTATATATATATAATATATTATATATATATTATATTATATATATATATATGCAAGTTTTCATAAAGTACTTGTGTACTTGTACTTGTACTTGTACTTGATACCATGTACTTGACTTGTACTTGTACTTGAACAAATTCTAGAGTACTTGTACCGTACTTGTACTTGAACAATTCTAGAGTACTTGTACTTGTACTTTTTACTTGTACTTGTACTTGAAAAAATGTACTTGAACCCAACCCTGATATATATAATATAATATATATATATATATTATATATTATATAGATATATATATATATATAATATATATATATATATTATATTTAATATATATATATATATATATATATATTTGACTGGAATGCCCTTATAAATACACACTTAAAAGTCACTTTTTAATTTTAAAATAATACATAAAATCGAGTGTTAACACATAACGTCAGTATGTTATATATTTATTATTATATATATTATTTATATTTTTGTTATATATTTTCAATAAAATTTTAATTAACAATATATAAAATATATATATATATATATATATATATATATATATATATATATATATATATAATATTTAATATATATTTATATTATATATATATATATAATTATATAGTATATTTATATTATATATATATATATATATATATTATATAATATATATATATATATATATATATTATATATATCTTAGCAACTAAAAATTTAAACGTTTGCACCCTCCACCTTGAAAATATTTCACATTACGCTTGTTATCACAAGCGCCTTATGGTCAAGCGATTTAAAGAAAGTATCATTCTAAATAATCTATATTGAAAATATTTTTTGGTAAACAAGCCAACTTAGAATTTTCAATTTGTTGTTTGGTTTGCGTTTAACTATCTATTTTTATGTATTCTAAAAAAACAAAAATAATATAAATTTATGATAAAAAAAAGTGTGTTGTTCAGTGATTTTTCACCCCCCCCCCCCCTCTCTAATGATTGATTTTAAGGGGCCAAAAAAAAATTTTCTTAGAAAACTGAAAATTATATCATACGATTCAGCGGATTTTTTATTTCCAAATTTCAAGAAACCAGTCTCATTAACGTGACTGAGGGGGAGGGCGGTCTTCAACCCTATGTATTTTTAGTTGCATCGCTTTAAAAATAATGTTCTTTTTTTCAGGCAGTTAAGACCTTTGGAGGTAGTGACTCAATAACTAATATTATTCGGGAATGATGTATCAGCTGGCATTCCCGGAGGGGGAGCAGCATATGAAGTAAATAAATGAGAACGACTAGGACGGGGGGCACCTTTTCGGGATTGCTCCAACC
>JABUQX010108871.1:0-2500 GCA_015478945.1 Trachelipus rathkii | reverse complement strand
TCATCTCTCTCTCGGACATCGCCCTCGGGCGACCCTGACCATGTCGTCTACGGTTGCTGCCAGTCTCCCTGAACCGACGAAGGATTCGACTGACCGTCGATTGGTTTACCCCGAGTTGCTGAGCCACCTGTCTCTGAGAATGGCCTGCTTCCGACAGTGTGATAACTCTTATGGCACGTTCCTCTTCTCTGACGATGTCTTTCCATTGTGGCAGTCTTTGTCAAGCTACGACTTACAGCATAGGGTTTGTTTAGTTAGTTGGTTGGTGTCTTGCCATCTTGTTCTTTCCTATGAAACGTACTTTCGTGATTTCGTAATTTGGTGGTTGTCTTTATTATGCCATTTAGTTCACTACACAGTGTATTTACATATGGTATATACATTTATAACCCTGTGCAACACTCCCGAGTTAGGTATGAACCAAATAAAACCAAACCCTAGCCCTACATTTCCCGATATGAAAGTTTAAATTATATTTACGGGTGATGCATTAAACATGTACTCGGAGTTTTATATATATATATGTATATATATATATATAGTATATATATATATATATAATATATATATATATATATATATATATATAATATATATATATATATATATATATATATACTATATATATATATATATATATATAATATATATATATATATATATATATTATATATATATATATATATATATATATATATATATATATTATATATATAGTGCCAATCCTATGTACGTTTTGAACGTGACGTTTACCTGTATTTATTGTTCAATACCAGTTGGGTCGTTTTAATAAAAATGATATAATGCAGCGTTTTTTTCTAGCAGTTGGAAATTTCTTTGAAAAAATAGTTTTATAAATATATATAAAGAATGCTGAGAAGTTCCGTTAGGAACTTTAAAGGAAGCACCTAGGCTGGAGCGCACACTTGGCTGACACATAACATTTTGAAATACGGTGAAACGAAGCATCTTGAACATTGAAAAAAAAATGTTTAATCCAAACTTTTCAAGTGACAACCCAATGAAACAAAACAATAACGAAACAAAAGCTTTCAGTCGTGTAAATGGTCGAGAGTAAAGAGGACGACTATTCGATCGTGCTCGTATTTTCGTATTTCGAGAATATTCGCCTATTTTTATTATTCGTATTCGTATTCGTATTTTTATCTGAATACAAAAAAAATATATATATATTTTTTAATACTATCGCAAAAATCAGTTGCCACACTTTTATACTAGAGTTGCCACATAGGATATTTATAATCCTCAGGTAAATCTTTTTTTAGACCGTTTTTTTAATGCTCTTGTGTAGTGAAGGTTTTCGCGAAAATTCGTGCGCACTATTCAAATTGAATAATTAAATAGTGAAAATGCATCTAATTTGGCCTGGGACTACATCGATGTCCTATCTGATGATAAGGTTAAGTACAAACTTTGTAGCATGAATTATTCCCGAAAAGGGGGAGTTACATCAAGTCTCAGAAACCATCTAAAAATTAAACATATTGAAGAGTTCAAACGAATGTGTGAAAAAGAAGGATTAAAAAAGGAAAATCGAAAGCGGAAGGCATCACCAACGCCTCTTGTAAAAGCAAAGCAAGCAACTCTCGAAATGTGCTTCGAGAAAAACAAAATATGGAATGCCAACGATGTAAAAACTATAAGAGTAGATTTCATAATAGCCAAGATGATTGTATTAGATGGCTTTCCATTTTCACATGTTGAAGATCTTGGTTTTGTTCGTCTAATGAAAGAAGTGAAGCCAAGCTATCCATTACGTCCATTTTAGCAGTGATGGTCTTATTTTTGATAAAAAACGTTCTAGGCTCGCAACTAAACGAAAAGAAAAGTTATTGTTCCTCAAATATAACTTACCAATTTTAGGATTTGAATATTGAAGTTTTAAAAACTCCATTCCAAAGGGCGGTGGTTGAGGTAAGTTAACTTAAAGATATATATATATATATATATATATGGCTTATATATATATATGAATAATGGGTTATATATATATATATATATATAATATATATATATATATATATATATATATATATATATATATATATATATATATATATATATATATATAAATGAATGGGTTTACAATAATGTATTCGTATTCGTATTCATAGCTTCGCGAATATGCGAATATGAAAATATTCGTATTCGTATCCGCGAATATGAAAAAAATATATTCGTTCCACCTCATGGAGAGTAATGTTGCCAATATAGATAATGATGGTTAAATAGATCCACTACACTGTGCAGTCTATAGCTTCCCATAGCTTAGGCCTGGGACCTCACATGTATGAATTCCACAAAAATATATATATAAACAAATAAATAAATAAATATATATATATATATATATATATATATATATATATATATTTGTATATATATATATATGAAGCGGCAAGAATTTCGTATATGTTTTCATTATTAAACAGTAAAACGGTTAAATAATCAATCTATGATAACTGAACTAGCAATAACA
>JABUQX010108870.1:20000-23354 GCA_015478945.1 Trachelipus rathkii | reverse complement strand
GCTTATAAATATTAATATCTAAATAGATTATTTGAAGCTTTTGTTAAGTGGAAAACCAATGATAATAATCAAATAATAATAATAATAATAATAATAAATTATTGTAATACTATCATATGAAAAATATAATAATAAAAATAATAATAATAATAATAATAATAATAATAATAATAATAATAATAATAATAATAATAATAAAAATAATAATAATAATAATAATAATAAAAATAATAAAATAATAAAAATAATTAATATAATTTAATAATAATAATTAATAAAAATATAATAATAAAAAATAAATAATAATAATAATAATCATAAAATATTAATAATAATAATTAACATGACCAACAACAAAGATTTTGCGGCAAAACATTTGAAAGTCATTTTATAGGTAACTTGTTGCCCTGATTCCGAATATGACCTCCGTTTTCCTAGATTGGCTCTAGTTTTTGAGATACAGGGTGGTCACAAAAATACATTAATAACAACAATTTATGTTAGGTTGTAACGTAATTCACAAAAAAAAAAACAAAAGAAAATATCCAATTGTTAATGAGTAAGTACATAAAATGCTAATAGGTCAAAACATTCAATTCAGTACAATAAAATCACAATTAATGCATTACAAATCGCTGTCTATATGATTGTCTTCTGTGTGCAGAATGTGGACAATCACATTGAAGGCTCCAACCAATAGTCTGCCATCATGTGTGTATCCCATCTTCCTTGGTATCTTTCTTCCATCACCTTGATATCTTGATGGAACCTCTCCCCTTGTTCCTCACTATAACATCCTAGATTATCCTGAAACCGATCTAAGTGACTATGTAGAAAGTGAACTTTTATGCTCATATTAGCATTCAAATTTTTGAAGTCTGTACACAGTTCTAAGACTTCTACATAGTTGGCAGATTTATGGTTGCCCAAAAGTTCTGAACAACCAAGACAAAACTTTTCCAGGCAGATTCTTCAATATCATCAGAATTTATGAAATTGTCATCCTTGATGATTTGGCGAATTTGAGGGCCGTTAATTCAGCTTTGAGTTTCTCCATACTCAACCTGGAAAAAAATCTTCAAAATATATTGAAACATTCACATCTTTGTCTTAGGGCCCTTAACAAATTGCGTTCATTCCAGTCTTAGTTGATGGAGTGTTGGGAAAATAATTTTCCCCGTCAACCAGCTGGTCGTTAATGAGTTTTTGATTGCCACCTACAGTCATATTTTCCCTAGCAGGCCATACAACTTTTCCCAGTGGTCTTCTTTAGCCCTACTATCCCACAAGCATATGAAACAAGGGTACTTAGTATATCCGCTTTGCTGCCCAAGTAAGATGTTGACAATCTTCAAATCAACGCATATAGACCACTGGTGTTCATTATATCTAAGCTTCTGCACAGATCATTTAATTTTCATATTCCCTTTCAGTTTGTGAGTGAACCTATTTGGATATCATGCATAACTATTGCCATTGTACAATAAAACACACTTCAAGCTTCTCGTTGAACTATCCATAAACAATCGCCAATCTTCTGGTCGGTATTTAGGTAACCCCATTTGGAGTAGGAGTCCAGGGATGTTCCTACAGTATACTAGGTCTTCTTCTTCTTCAATGAAATATGGAAGAAGTACTACCTCTCTTGTCCGAAAAAAAATTATTTTACATTCGGCCTTGAGACAGTTCTTTTCACTTAGTCTAGATGCTAAAAGCTCAGAATCTTGCTTGGAGAGACTTAATTCTCGTACTAAATCATTGATCTCTTCCTGGGAGAACTGTTGCTGTGTAGAAGTACTTTCTTCATATTCCCTACCACTATCTGCACGTGTGCACACCAAATCCTGGATATCTTCTTCATCAGACAATGCTAGGTCTGGAAGTGTAGTGAACACTGGGATGGGGACATCGTCGGAGTGTGGTACAGGTCGCCTTGCTGATTCCAAATCCGGATAATCAAATTTACGTTTCTTGTAACGATTGATACCTTTCACATTAACCAAACAAAAATAACAGTCACTGGGGTGATTCTTTGGCTCCCGCCATACCATAGGCACACCAAATTTTAAACCTTTTCTTCGTCCATTTTTCCACTGACGTAGATTTTCGACACACGTTTACAGACCATATGGGGAGCCAAAGACTTATCTTGGTCTCCGAGTTTCATTCCAAAGTATGCCAGATATGCTTGCTTCACAAAGTTAGTAATATTTCTTCTTTGGTTCTCCTGGCAATATTCACCACAGATGTAGCAGAATACATTAGGGTTATTCAAACAGGCTCTTCGTGAAGTACTCATAGTGTTCTGAAAATAGAAAAAAAAGTATATATAAAGGTAAGCCCCTTAAAAAGAAATAAAACGATATTACTGTAAAATATGCATTAAAAAAGATATTTGTAAAAGAGTAAATCTGGAACACCCTGTATCTCAAGAACTAGAGCCAATCTTGGAAAACTAATGTCATTTCTAAAATCAGCACACCCGATATACTATAAATTCGATAAAATATCCTTGGCAGCAAAAAAAAATTTTTTTTTTTGTTGGCCAGTGTAATAATTAATAATAATAATAATAATAATAATAATAATAATAATAATAATAATAATAATAATAATAATAATAATAATAATAATAATAATAATAATAATAATAATAATAATAATAATTAATAATAAGAATAAATAATATAAAATAATAATAATACATAATTAATTAAAGAATAATAATTAAGTAATATTAAAAAGAATAATTAAATAATAATAATAATAATTAAAAATGATAATAAATCATTAATTATTAATAATAAATAGCATCAACAATAACTACTAACAACAATAATAATTTATAATAATAATAAAAGCAGCAAAAAATAATAATAATAATAATAATAATAATAATAATAATAATAATAGATAATAATAATAATAATAATAATATAATAATAATAATAATAATAATAATAAAATTTTAATTTCCTTAAACATTTATACAGGAAAATTATTATATTATTAAATTTAATATACGGTTATAATATGCAGATTGAATATAAATAATAATACAATATTAAATAATATACAATCTCTGAAAGTGAGTCTACTAATTGCAACACAATATTGTGTTTTTTTCCTTTTTGGAGGGGGGGGGTTTTTCCCACATTAAAAAAAAAAAAACAATACAGGTGTTAATAAAATATAAACAATTGGATTTAAGAATTGAATATAATATAAAACTATTGTAATAGTTATTGTACAATTATAGTACACAATAATGATGACAATAACAATAAGAGCAATTGCAGAAATAGTTATGCTAAGTAAATATAGCTGAAATAACTAATGGCTATTATAATGATT